>JAAGNO010019444.1:0-34560 GCA_033439905.1 Ceryle rudis
TCTTAAAAGTTTTTTTCCCCCCTTTTTGTTTGTCGGTTTTTTTCCCAGACAAATTCTTTCCCCCCCCCCCCCCCCCCTTTTTTTTTTTTAATTGCAAGTGGTTAGTGTCTTGCATTGGAAGACAAGAGCTATGAACTGAATTCATTGCTCATCCAAGACACGTTCCTGTAACTAGAGTTTGGATTACTGCCCGAGCCTGGGCTTTGGAAGATTTGTTTTAAACAAGTGCCACGCCTCCCAAAGAAGGAGGGAAAGTACCGTGGAGTTGGGCTCTACATCAGAAGTTCTCGGGGAGCTTAAAACTTCAATTCCTACAAAATATATTCAATGAAATAGTAGACTTAAAGGTTTATGGGACAGACATACTGGTCAAGTGCTGTATAGGAGAAATCAGTTGCAGTCTGTAGATTGACTTCTTTCTTCCCTTTAGTGCTGCTATTGAATTTAGCAAACGCCAGTCACTTGCCCTCATTATTTTGCTTTTCAGCTTAACCTCCTAACTGCGTGACCATTGGTATCAGATTTTGTCAGCGACGCTGCTGAACTCGGTTCTCATTGTTAGGCAGAACCTTTGCTTTCTAAGAAATTGCTGCAGACAGGTTGTTCTTAGTAATTCCTGAAAACTCTGCAAAAGACGAATTGCATTTTATCACGGCCGTTCCTGTTTAGAAGTCAGTGTCTCGGTTAGGCCTCTTACTAGTTTTGGAGTGTGGTGTATGTGAGTCAGAGTGGAAAAACTTTCTAAAATTAGACATGCATTGTTAAGAATTTTATTAAATGAGTTGCATCAGTGTCTTTTTACATTACCATTTTAATGGGCCATTCTCTGTATTCTCAGTATTGTTGACTAAAAAAAGGGCTCGAGAGGCCGGAAACTTTTCAGCATTTTTATGTCTGTGAACATACTAAAAGGTGAACTGGCATGTTTGTAGGCAAACCAGTCTGCTTAAATACAGCCTTTTTGTTCTTCTGTTACCTGTACTAACAGAACACCGGGATTGCATTTTTTTCCCCCGAGGAGAGCAGGTGTATTAGGAAGTTTCAGCTTCTTACATCAGAAGTGAAGCAGAGCTGTTATTTGAAAAGCATCTTATTTTTGCGATTAACTTGTTAATGGCTAAAATTAATACCCTGCACTGAGCAGAGTGCAAACAGATGTCTCTGCTGAGCCTGTTGCAAGATCAGGGCCCAGGTTGCCTTTTGCAAGTTGGCCTCAGTGCTCTGGGAACTATTATTTCTTTCATTACCTCTATGTTAAATGAGGTCACTAAGTGTGTTAGATTTTCTTTTTTTTTTTTAATGAAAAACTTATGCAGCACATCTGGAAAATAAATTAATTCTTTGATTCGCGTGGCACGGTTATAGTTTTAAACATTGGAAGGTAGGAAGGAGTCATTCCTTTGTAGTCTTGGAGAGATGAGTTGTGTGTGAGATGTGCCCATCTGTCTTAACAAGTGAACGATGACATCGAGTGCTTGCTTGCTTTCTTTTGAACTTGTTCCATGAAGAAAACCTGTTGTCTTGCAAGACCTAGGAATTTATAATAGTGTCCTTTCTTTTTTTTTTTTTTCATTAGACTGATCAGCAGAGAAACCGATACCGTTGCTCTGGGGTGGGAAAGGCTGTCAGTCTGTGTGGGAGAACCATGTCTGTTCGGGAGTCGTTTAACCCAGAAAGTTATGAACTGGACAAGAGCTTCCGTCTGACCCGATTCACTGAACTGAAAGGCACGGGCTGCAAAGTGCCTCAGGATGTCTTGCAGAAACTGCTCGAATCTCTACAAGAAAATCACTTTCAGGAGGATGAACAGTTCCTGGGGGCAGTTATGCCCAGGTTGGGTAAGTAGTCACTCCCCCAGACTCTGTGGTCCTTCTGTTTGGTCTGCTTAGTGATGTGAGCTTGTCTGTGGATTGTTTATCAGTTTGAAAATTGCATGGTTTTGTATAATGCATACACAGCATCCAGAAGTGTGAAGAATGAATCTCACATTGTTGTTTGTTGGCATCTGAGATAGAACATCATTTTAATTATTTAGAGTCCTGCAGTGCACTCAACTGCAAAGAAAAAATGGTCAGGATTGACCATTGTGATAGACATGTTCTTAGGCATCAGTCTCCTCCTCCCTTTCCCCAGCAGATGCTTTGCAAACTGAAGTTGTATCAGTTAATTTCTGGACTTTTCTATTAAGACATTGCCTTTGGAAATTTAGGCAAAGACTGCAATTAATTTTATGCAGTTAGATGACTCACAGGTGAAGTTTCCTTCTCCTTCCCTCCCCTCCATTGCTGGGTCAGAGAATGTGAGCAGGATAAAACTGTCTTGCTTCATCTGAGGCTGGGAGCAGATTGTTTCACAGTTGTCATTTTTCCTTTCGGTCCTTTTGTTGTTCCCACTGTAACTTTTTTGCTCACCGGTAGAAGCTGCCTAGGAAAGGCTGCCTTCCCAAGACCTCTTGTGTTCTTGCCAGCTTCACTTTCTCTTTGATATTTGCACAATGATGCAAGCAATAAGGGGAAACAGCCCACACGAGCCACCTACATGGAGAACAGGGCAAACGTAGGTATTTTGATACCAGCTACTGCATCTAATATTGATACAGATAAATTAATGTAGGTAATGTGTTTAATGACACTTTTAATTCTGTTTGCCTATTTACTCAGCCCTGCATATTCAATCTCTACTATGCAGTGTAGAATGAATTTTTTTTTCCTCAGTTTAGGAATATCACTGTAGCATTTATTCCGAAGTTATTTAATTATCAATTTAGGGTACAATAACCTTATTTAAAATTACTTTAGCATTGTTAATAGTCTATTATTGAGCTAACAGGTTGCAACCCATTATTCTGGTAGAGATTGAATTCAGTGAGAGATTAGTAAGAGCCCATGTTCTTGCTTAAACAATGGCAATCTTTGTATTAAATATCTAAGCAGCAATTGTGCATGGAGCTGGGGTGGCACTATAATTTAATACTCCCTAATGAAGGATGCTTCCAGATTCTTTTATCCCCAAGTTGCTATTTATATGTTTGGGGTTTTTCTAAGTTAAAGAAATTGTTAACAACATTTCAGTTTGGCAGATTTCTAGAATTGGTAGTAGTTTGGTTTGGATTTAATTATCCAGCTGTTGTTGGTTTGGGTTTTTTGTTTTTTTTTTTTGTTTCTTTTTTGTTTTGTTGGGGGGGGGTTGTTTTGTTTTGTTTTCTGTCTTATAAACCTGCAGGCTCTAAACCATAATGGAGCTGCTAATAGATTTTTCTTTTTCATTTTTATGAAAAGGTAAAAAAGTAGACTAATGCCATCAATATGTAGGTGTGATACTATGTGACATGAAATCTTTTAGTGATAGAAGGTTGAGAGTTCAGGTCTCTTAAAAATACGCTTTTTGTGGTGACTAAGCCTTTAACAAATGCGACTTTAGAAAACTTTGGTGTGATTTACTTCGGATGTCTTATGCTGAAAATGTATTGATGGGTAACTTTACAGCCTCTGCCTATGTACCACGCTTTTGAGATGCAGTCAAGAGGAAAGTTGCCAAAAGCAGGCTCAAGTTCACTCCATAGCTGTGCAAGTGGTGTTACCCAGAGTAATCCTCCATATGGCTGGGGGTGTATTCCGAGTAAGAAACGCAAGCTATTAATTCTGAGAGTTGTTATGGACCTGAAATCACTGTTATCACTCACCTCTCTAAACAGACTTACTTATTTAGTCCTTCTTCGGTGGAACAGAAACGTAGCCTCAGAAGGACTGTCGTGGCCCCTTTGCCTGTCTGTCAAACAGCACTTTTGCTGAAGTTGTGGAAAAGTGCACAAGTGCAATCAGTCTTGCAGCTCTCTGGCGTGAATAGGTGAACGGAGGGCAAAGCAGCTCCGATACATGAGCCACTTCTCTAACTGCTTACGGGCACTTCCCTGGAGACACCAGACATTGCGCATAGTGGCTTGGGAGCTTCTGCCCATATCCCCTCTCTTCCGAGGCAAGATCTTCTCCCTCTGTAGGTGGGAGAGGCAGGATCCTCTCCACCTATATACCCACTGCCTGGCAGACCTCCTGCTCTGTCCTTGGTAGGACCTCAGATGACAGGACACTACCAGATAGCTGCTTGTAGGTCTTGCTATGTAATGTGTTTCATTAATACACAGGGAAGTTATCTGTTGGCATTTGCTCCCTGAAAATTGTCTCTTTGAAGACTCTTGCCCTGCAAGGTGTGCAGAGTAATTCTAGGCAGCTCCCTGCTAGCCCAGGAAGGAGATGAGTAACCTGCTGTTGCCCCGAGTCATGAGTATATCAACAGGGAGCACAGCTCAGCTAGCACAGTGTGATTTGTTACCTGCCGCTTTGTGTGGGCTCTTGCATCACAGCAAATGCCAGTGGTTTTAATGTTGCTCATTCTGTTTGAAATGCCCACCATCATGGAAAAGGCTGTGCTTGCTGTTGTGGCTCTCAGAGGAGTTCACCTGTCTAGCAGGTCGTCTTGCTGCCTTTCAGCATCACAGAAGTAAACCCGAGGTTAACACAGTTGCAAAAGCTCTAAGGGGGTAAATCATCTTTCACCAAGGGTCTAGGCTGTGAGTTGTGTTCTTTTTGTCCTTCCCGAAGTAAGGAAATGCCCTTTATGAGAGGCTATGCCCTTTGAAAACTGTCACTATGTTTTTGTTGAGATGAGTGACAGGAAAACCTATTTGCTTTTGATGAGATCTGTTTACATAGTTCCTCTTAACTTTAAATGTACATACATACATGCACAGATTATTAGTACATTCCAGAAAAAAAAAAAGTGAAACATGTAGTTTAGTTCTTGCTTTCAGACATTTACACTTCTGTTCTCGTCCCGTCAGGAGTTTTCTTTCTTTGCTTGTTTTTCCTCTTACTTGTGCGATGTATTTTCTCTTAAGGAAGGAATTTGCCACATCTTTTGAAGCGCTGTTCTGAGTTGCATTCCACAAACATGTTTTATAAGCTCTTTTGTTAAGAGCAACAGATAATGAAGGGCAGAGTCACTCACCTCACTTGATGGATTTCTGTCTCTGCAGGAATTGGGATGGACACTTGTGTTATTCCATTAAGACATGGAGGTTTGTCGTTGGTCCAGACGACAGATTATATTTATCCTATTGTGGATGATCCTTATATGATGGTAAGTTGGCTAAACTTAATTGCTTGCTATACGGCTGATTTGATTTGTGCTTCTCACTTCTCAACTTGATGGTGTTTCTTCTAGATGTGCGGTGCTGTATGAATGCAGTTAATCAAGCAGAGTCTTTCCTAAATACATATGAAGAGGGAAAGGCATAATCTTTTCCTTGTCGACCAGGAGTGCCGCAGTGCCGTTTTCTATAGGTGAAAATTGGGAGAACTGAAACCTTGAATTCGAATTTCCCTCCATCTGTTGTTCTGTGGGGTTTGTCTCAAAGCCCAAAAGGGGGAGGGGGAAGAGCTATGAAGCAGCAAACAGTAAACTCCACTTACAAGCAGAACCACATTGTAATTGGCTTTTTTTTTTTTTTTTTGAGGTTCTAAAATAGCCAGGTAACATGTTAGAACTGGAAATGCCTAAATGACAGTAGTTGGCAATAGCACCTGGCAACCTCAAAGTGCTTTGTTAACACCGGTTTTCCTGTCATACTACCTCTGCTTGCAGATGGAGAAGTTGAAATGACTTGTTGGAAGTTGCGTGAGCTTTGACTTCTGTTCCTTTTGTGCCTCTATTTCAGTTAGTTCGGCTCAGTAGAGATTCCTGTGTTGTGTGGCAGTGATCAGTATTGACTTGAACAGAAGGCTGTGGGGAAACTAACTTTTAAAAGGACTTAGGAAAGCTGTAAGGAATTCTACAGGAGGTGTTCATTAAATGAAAGTTTAAAAAAGTTACAATTCATGTTTCCTGTGATTTGAATGTGACTCCTTTCCTTTAAGGCGTGTTTTTACTGCTGTTTATGGGATCGCATGGTTTATTTGCTGTTGGTTTATTGTTTGTTCAATGAGACCTGCTGGGTAGGGTTTGGGCAGACAACTTGAGATTGGGACCAACTAATGGATTTTTTTAGCATGCTTGACCAGGTCTTGTGTACGTATGCAAGCCTAGCTCTGTTGATTTCTGTTCCAGAAGAGCTCTCTTTCTGCAGATTGAGCAGCCAAGATCCCTAGAGTACAGTCTTACTGAGCTCTCCTGAGAAGTTTGATTCAAACAGCTTGCTCTAAGATCATGTGGGAACTTGTCAGGGACCAGAAAAAAAAGAATATACATATATATAAAAATAGAGATGTTGTTGGAAAAGCTGTGTTCAAGTTCATCAGCTGAGAAACTCTTTTCTCACCTTGTGAGGGACAGTGTGAGAATGCTGTGGTGAAGAGGGAAAGATGTTTTGTTTGGAGGTACAAAGGGTTTGAGATGCCACAGAAGTGGATGGTTGAGCCTGTGCCCAGATGAGGTTTAGGGTAGTGTGGTAGGAGTGGAATGTAAATTTGGCCTTAGTCCAACTTTAGTGATTGTGTCATAGTTACAGTTACTGTGATCCACACACCAGCAGCTATAACTTTGGTGTTCTGTAACTCTTAAGTCCTTCACTTTTCTTTCTTGTTGCCATTCTTTTAATGGGATAGCTTGCCACTTCTGAATCAGAAGCTGAGGACAGGGATTCTATCACAAGCCTCCTTGTTGATACCTACACTGATGATGATGTAGGGTTGGAGTTGCAGGATCCTCTAGTTGAACCTCTCTCTCTTGGGGACCGGAGTACATGGGGGCAGTATAGTTTACCATTTTCTTGTGTGGGTCCAGATCCGTTGGAGGACAGTAAAATACAATTTCCCATGGTGTTTATGGATGGTTGTTAAGAGCAGAGGAATGGTGAGACTCAGGAGTTTTGTGTTCAGGCTGTATAAAGGAGTGTGCTCTGGACTCTTCTGCTCAAGACAGGCTGCTGCTGTCCTGCTTCTCCAACTACTTCTTTCCCTGTGTTCAGAGTAGGTGCCCCCTGACCCATGTCTGTTGTTACTGCGCTCTGTTCTCATTATCACTGGCATACTGTCCACACTCTGCTTCTTGCTCTTCTGCTCTGTCGCCTTACCTAGTCCATCCTAGTCTGTTTATGGGGACGGTGTTCCCTTATTTAGTCTCTTCCTTTCTCTGTGCACAGTGTCTACCTGTGCAGCTCCTTATCTGATCTCTCATCTGAGTTAGAGGGAGAGGATGCAAGGAGGGAAAGCCAAAAGCACAAATAGACTCCAAGCTGGGTGCTGTGGCAGAAGGGATTAGAAAACTGCTGAGGAAGGCAAAACTTCACGTGGACTCAGCTGAACTCCAGATTTCTGCTTCAGGAAGCAGCTTTCTCTCCCTCTGTCTATTTTAAAATGAAGCTCTGCAGTTACGTGCAAAAAAAACCCTCTTCCTTCTTTTCTTCTTTCTCCTTCTCTTTGGCTTTGTTCTTGAAAACACTCAATCCATGTTGGGCAGAGTACCTTAGGATGTACGCCTGTGTCCCACACAGGACTTTTCAGCTTAAATGGTTTGATACTGGAAAAGTTACAAGCAATGGAAAATAGTTATCATAGTAAGTATCAAGTCCCTGGTGATAGGACTGGTACTAGCCTTTGTTGTGTCACTTTGGAGATGCCTTTTCCAGTACAGGAGCAGGAAACTGAGTGGGTTGAGAGTGGACTGACTTCCCTCTCCATTCCAGGAGCCTTTCTGGTGCTCTTTTATGAAGAACCTTCACTCAAGACTGGGGATGGGGGTCTGATATTCCATCCTTTGCCCTTATAAATGGTTCTTAGTATTGCACATAGATACTTGTGTTTAGGGGGACTAACCAAGCAGTTAGGTAGCATGCAGGACCCAGCTAGGCTGACCTGTTTGTGAGTCCTGTTGTGTTTATTGGTGTTAGAAAGCCATGTGCTGTTCCCTCTGCTTCTTCAGACTTGAGACTTGCACTCCTTGAGTTTGTTTCCATAGTGGTTTTGCCAATTGGCAAAAGTGGTGTTAGACTGACCTCTGACTGCTAGAATGGAGAGCTGTTAGTGTGGTTTTAAAAACTTATCTGTCATTCCTAAGAGGGCATAAACCAGCAGTTTGCTCGGTAAATACTGAAGGTAGTGGAGAATGGTTTCATAGTCCCCTTCCACAAAAAGAAAATGGGACGTGTTAGTATTTTTAATCATCTAGAAATCTTAATAGCCATCAAACCATGCAGTACACAGCTCACTCTTCTTTTCCTAGTTTTTAAATAATTAAAACATATTCCAGTTCCAAGTATAAGGAGTTCCACTATCACCCCTGGAAGCCCTTGAATTGATGAGATACTGAATTATATTGAATTGTGTTTTGGAGGTGTTTTCATGTCCTCAGCAAGTAAGGTGGCTGTCTGACATATTTTGTTTGTTTTACCCAAATTTGTCTTGCAGCTAAAGCATCTTTCTGTAGTCTGAATTGTGTCAAATAAGCATGTTGGGGTTTTTTTATCATGGTGGTGTTGCATCTGAACTTTAGGAAAAGTACAGATTTAAAAACCTAAAACCAGATGTCGGTTACAGTTTTGCAGCTAAACCAATTTTAACAAGATGCGTGGAGTCTTCCAGAGTAACACAACAGAATTTGTCCTGCATTTTACAGTTATCTTGCTACCCCTTAGAGCACATCCTGTATCAAAGTTCTGCATCTTCTTCAGGAAACTTGATAACTCATCTATGCTGGACCCACATCCCAACAAACCCTCGCTCAGATCCATTAATTTAGCAAAATTAGAGTAGTTAAGCTCACATGACCCAAATGAACCTTTTTCAGTCCTGTCAGCTTCAAGGTTCCTTAGAGGGATCTTGAACAGAAGACTTGGTCTCTTGGACAAATTTTTGTTAGTAGAGATGTGCACACACATGAAGTTCAATTAAAATGTAGGCACTAGCAGAAAATTCAGCCTTATCTTGTCCCTTCAGCAAGTGATAGCGTAGGCACATTTCTCCCACCATACAAGTGGCAGGGGACACAAACCTTCCCCCGGTAACTGTGTGCAGGTCTCGTCGGTGACAAGGCCAGCTTCTGGGAGCCCTGAGCTCCTTAAGCCCCAGCATGTGCCATCTTCTGCAGACAGCTTCTTACTGACTTTGTGACAGAAAAAGCAGCCCAGTGTGGCCCTGTGCTGGCAGCACAGCTGTGTTGTCCGTAAAAGAGTACTCCTAAGAACTGAGGAGTGTAGACATGGCCTCCAGGGTAATGCAGAGGAGCAAACAGCTTTATCATCAAGGTCCCAGTCTCCCACAAATTCTGGTGCAGAAGAGGTACAACAGTACACGCTTTTCGGGTCAGCTTCCTAGCAGCTGTGCTTTGCGTATGGTGGTTGTCTTCACCAGCCTCTACAGTTTTGTGCTGGAATGAAGTCAATAGGAACATACCAGATTAAGTAGACTAGGCTTGTTCTCAAAGCTAGACTTTGTCGAGCTTAACTTCAGACTCTAAAATTAGGCATCCTGTCTAAAGTGAGAGTGGGATTCCTGTGTAGCCAGTGAGAGAGTGTGTTGGCCAAGACCGCTGGGATGAATTCTCTCCTTACCTGTAATGGGAGCAGATACCTGCACTTCTAGATGGGCACAGCACCTTGCACAAAAGGGGATCACACTGCACCTTCATCTGTGTTTCTTAGTGCAGGAGGCTGTGGAATAAGCAGCTGTCCCAGCGCAGGCTCATGCTGGAAGTTTTGTTCATGGCAAGTGTTTGAACATTCACAAACAGTCCTGCAGAATATTATTATTTTTTTTGTCTTTCTCTTTTGTTTTTTTTTCAGGGGCGGATAGCATGTGCCAATGTCCTAAGTGACCTTTATGCCATGGGGGTCACAGAATGCGACAACATGTTGATGCTCCTTGGAATCAGCAATAAGATGACAGATAGGGTAAGATTTTTGGTACTCATTTTTGAAGAAAGACCCAAAAAGCTGAACATGCTTAGAATGTATTTACTTGTAGTGTATTTTCTCCTCAAAGTTTGAACCGTTTTAAAGAAGAATGTCTTGGTTCATACTATAGGTCTTGCCGTGTAAATATTTTCAGGTCGCTTGCTAGAATTTCAGGTTTCTGTGGCATTGTAATCATCTGCTGCTGCTACCTTCACCCCCACCAAAATGGGGTCCCTGCTTCTGTCAGCTCAGGAGAAGGTTGCTCCAAGGCAGCACGTGGTTACCACTTTATGTATCAATCTGGAGAGATACATATGGTTTGCTGTGCCAGTTTTGTAACAGCTCTCAAGCAGAAGAAGCTGAAATAGATTGCTTTGCTGCTCTTTGTTTGTTTGTTTGTGGTGGGTTTTTTTGGTTGGTTTGTGGTTTTTTGTTCTTGTGGTTTTTCTTTTGTGGAAGTGACCAGCATGTTTGTTTGTTTTGCTCTTGCAAAAAGGGGTGTTTATTCTTAGAAGGAAGAAAGTTGAAACTTAGAAGGTTAGTGGATGCCAAATGCGGCTTGATGTAATTGTGCCATACTGCACTGCACTGCTGTGGCTGTAGCTGGTTACAACAGCAGGATAGTTGTTCTGAGCTTCTGATGACTTTTATATGGCTTCTTGAAGAAAGCTTCTTCAGCATAAGAATGTCTCTTCAGCTCTCCTCGTAGAAGAGCTGTAAAGCCATAGCTCTGTGGGAACACGTGCAATTTTCAGGAGGCTGACCTTTTCCCGAGGCTGGCTTTTCTGTCACAAGCTATTTGCCAGGAGGGCATTTGGCTTGAGTGATTAAAAGCCCTGGTGGACCAGTCTTGAAATGACTAGCACTGCTGTGTATGGAACTCTGACTTCTGTTTTGATCTCTAGGAAAGAGACAAAGTGATGCCTCTAATTATCCAGGGTTTCAAAGATGCAGCAGAAGAGGCAGGAACATCTGTTACTGGTGGCCAAACAGTGTTAAATCCCTGGATTGTTTTAGGAGGAGTGGCCACGACAGTCTGTCAGCCTAATGAATTTATAATGTAAGTTAAATCGCTAAACAATCAAAGGCACTGGTCTGAAAGGATACAGTAAAAATCCCTTAAATACCATGTTGTGATCTTGTGATCTGTCTCCTGATGAATAAAGCAATACCTTCTCCTGCATGCATTTGTCCTCAGTGCTCAACAGATGCCACATCTCTTTTGTACGCATTTGCTTTTTTAAACAGGATATCCTTTTATTTTTCCCCACCTCCCAGTATCTTTTGATCCTGTTCTCCTTTTGACAGGAGAGTAAAGCTTATAAGCTTTAAAGATATTGAAGATTGTTTTGGGACAAATTTCTGTTATATTATACATACTTTTAAAATCATCTCTCAATTATCCTGTTAATGTCTGTAGAGAGCTACAGAATTGCTGTCTTTACAGCATTCTGTCCATTTAACAGCAGCTGATTTTGAATGTGGCGTGTTTCATTGTACAGATGAATCTGATGACGATCCTAGTGATGATTATCTTATGCCCTGAAGTAACAAAGGTCATTTTTTTTTTCCCCCCATCCTATCTTCTGTCTTCAGTAAATTGAAAGAAGGATGTAATTTTGCATATGTCTGACTGCAGGCATTGTTCTATTCCAAGAAAGAAGGATTAGCACTTTTAAATAAGTTTGCAGCGTTTTGCTCAATAGTATCCCATGGCAATGAATCCCGATGGGTAATTCTGCAATTACTCTCTTTAAAAGAAACCCAAACTGTGAAACAAGATACATGGGTCTGTGAAAACATAATTATCAGCACCTCTTCCTAATAAACGTGTGTGACTCTCACTATGTAATTAATATATGAATTCTTTGTTTTCAGGCCAGACAATGCAGTGCCAGGAGACGTGCTTGTATTAACTAAACCCTTGGGAACACAAGTGGCTGTAGCTGTCCACCAGTGGCTAGATATTGTGAGTACACTGGGGGGGGGGGGGGGGGGAGGAAATAGATAGGAGGCGTGTGATTTAAAGGTGACCTTCCTCACTCCCTCAAAGTGACACGGTTCAGCAGTGTACATTGAGGGCTCAGTTGGGAATGATCTTCCACCTCTCTCTCCTTCCTCCTTGGTGTGTCAGCCGTACCTGCTTACATGCAAAACTCTTGGAATTGACACAGTTTACAGTTTTGTGCTTAGTGAGCCCATCTTAATTGCATCTAATTTGTAGTTAGTTCTTGGGCACTGCTGTAATAAACTAAATTGTTTACTAACAGAACAACAGACTAGCACCCTGGGTAAAATTATGCCCTACTCCACCTGCCACAGTCATTGGCAAAAGCTTATTGATGGCAATTGGGCCAAGACTGCTGTCTGTGTTCATGGGCTTTCTGCTTCTGTACATGGAAATATATCTACGATTCACATGTATTACCCTGTGCATTCAGCAAGAATATTTCTAACAGCATTATGTATGTAGACATCCTTCCATCTGTTACTTCAGGCAAAAATGTAACTACTGAACTGAAAAGTGACTGCAAAATTGGCATCTGTTTATGTTGTCTGGCTCCCAGTACGTGTCTTCAGAATTGTAACTGCTCAGTTTACACTTTAAAAAGATGCATCTTTTCTACTTCTGGGACTACTGAGCCAATAGGCTGGCAGAGGAGTGAGCTGGAATCTACTTTGTCTTGGCCGTTGGCCACATTATCAGATGAATTCTAATTACAAAGCCTGTGTTAGCAAAAGCAGGAGAGAACCAGCTTAAACCTTCACTGGAGTCTGAAGTGTGAGCAACAGAAAAAATATTTTTCTCCTCCTTTGTAGGGTCTGGCCTAGCAATTTTGACCTCTGCAGAATCCTGCATTTTCTAATCAGATGTAAGGATCAAGGCCTCAGATAATCTTGATAAGAAAATGAAGTGAAACGAGACCCCAATTTTATAGTATGTTTTCTGGCCATAATCTTGCTTCTTAACACGTCTATTGTACTGACAAACGGACTTGCAAATTAAGGATATTCCAAACTTCCACATATTTCAAGTACTTCTAATTTCCTTGACTGTCAACCAGAAGCACTTTCTGGTCTGAAAAATGAGGACAGCAAGGAAATCAATCCTCCTATTACATTTAAATAGCATATATCTTTGATTGTGGTAGGAAAATTCCTGAGTAGCTGTGCTGCCTTCAGCTTTGTTTTGTGAAAGAGTAGGGAAAGTGAAACTAGAATTACCCATCACAAATCCTCCCATAAATCAAATTTCAGTAGGAAATTTGACTTGTATTGAAAAGTATGTGGGAGAAGGTACATAGTACAGCAAATTTATGCATAGGCAAGAAGGGAAAACTGGAATGTAAAGATATGTGGCTGCAAAACAAATTAAAAAAAACAAAGCTACAAGTTGAGGTATTTAAACAGCAGTAGCGAAAGAGCTCCTGGTGACAAGTGAAAGGAAGATCCAAATGGAGGCAAAATTTGTCCCCTCCTTGTGCAGTTGATGCCAGCGTTGTTGCAGCCAAGCCGCAGCTGTGCTGCTGGCAGCAACTGCTGTAGGGTGCAGAGGAAGAGACTGCAGAGTCTGTGGAGAGCTGGGCCCCAGGTCAGAGTTGTGCTAGGGGTGGTGAAGCTGTTGGCTTTGGCCTTGGCTGCCAGGCTGATGACGTGGGCTGATTAAGCTGGTCCACAGCTGGGACCTGACATCCTTCTGCCTTTTCCTCTTTTCAGATGAAAGGCATGAAAGGGATTGCTGTGGTGTGCCCCTTCAGAATGGGTTTTTTAGCCCTTGCTGTTGTCTACAGACCCTTCCCATTTGGAAACCTAAGCTTGCTTTTATAAGTTGAAGTTGTTTGGGGATTTTTGTGAACTTTTCTGTCTTTGTTTTCGGTCTACAAACCCCAGTATCCCATTGCTAAACTGGAGAGGAATTTGCATCTAATTTGCATCCTACCCGTGTTTGTGGCTCTTCTACCCTCAGCCTTGAGTTCTGCTTCCACCTTGTTTGTGATTTCCATTCCCTTCATCTGACCCACTTCCATCACACGATCGGCCTCAGAGCAGTGTTTTTGATATCTGAAGCAGAACGACTGCTCAGGATTTCCAATCATACCCACACTAAGAATAATCACTATTCTGTCCTCTCTCTAATTGTTTGTTTGGTTTCGGTTTGTTTTTCTTTGTTTTGGTTTTGTGGTGGTTTGGTGTTGTTTTGGTTTGGGTTTTTTGGTGGGTTTTTGTTTATTTTTTGTCTTGCTTGCTCTCTTAATTGATCAGACCCAGTTCAGTCTCCTTTCAGAAGCTCTGATCTCACTGCTGTCTTCCTTGCTCTTTAACAAATGATTTGTTTTGGCTGACCAGTCTTTCCTTTCTTGCTATTTCTGAATTCCCTCTTACGCCCCTCAAGGTCACCACTTACTTGTTAAGCATAAGAGCCTCGAGATCTTCCCCAGCGCAGCATCATACACCAATTCTTAGTAGTTTTTGCACCTTTAGTTTAGTAAGAAGTCTGTTCTATACATTTATTCTATGGAATGGCAGTGTAGACACTGTGTCTTAAAAAATCCTGTTTCTGTTTACTTCCAGTGCTCTGTAATTTTACTTCTGTTGGGAGAAAAAAAAAAAAAAAAAAAATAAACCAGTTTGTAGTGTTACTCTTAACAGCTAAATGGTTGCTTTGTTTCATTCTGGATCTGGAATTACTTCATCTTTGAATGAAACAATTGCCCTTTATAAAGGTACCATTTCCAAAATTGTTCTGAGACTCATTTGGGATGAAAACTGTCGCTTAGCATGCGATGGAGGCATGAGCCCATAGCAGACGCTGGAGAATGGGTGGAAGGAGATGCTGATTTTAATCTGTAAAGGAAGCTTAGGGAATTGTCTTAATCCTAACTCACATAGAGTGATCACATCCTGCCTTAGCATACGTCCCTCAGACCTGGCTCTCTGTGGATATCAGTGGCTTTCCTTGATCAAAGTGTCCAGATAGGAAATCCAAGAATTTTCTCTTAAAAAAAAAAAAAAAAACAAAAAAAAACCAAGAAGCCAGAGATTACAAATAACTACATCCAGCAACAAAGTTCTTTTCATCTGGGTGAGGACTTCAAGCCAGAGAGTTAACTTGAGTTCCTTTGCCTTGGGGTACACTCCAGTCAGCTCCTGAAAGTAAGATTTGGGGTTCTTAGTATCTTTAGATCTTTAAATGCACGTCACTTGGGTACAGCAGAGTAAGGCACACACCTCTGACTGTTGCAGCTTTTGCCCCTCTTTAACTGAGTTTCTAAAAAGTACATTTTGAATGAAGGATTTTTTTTCAAAGTGATAAGGCTGTACTTTAACATATACAGCTGAAAATCTAAAAGAATCGTCTTTATTTCATCCCTTAGCCAGAAAAGTGGAATAAAATCAAACTAGTGGTAACACAAGAAGATGTAGAACTAGCATACCAGGAAGCAATGATGAATATGGCACGACTGAACAGAACAGGTAAGATGTGTGTGTTGGGTTTTCCAATTCCATGCTCAGTTTCATTTCACTGCTGTGGAGAAATGGGATGCAACTGCCTTATCCCTTCTTTCTACCCCATCTTTCTGCTGTCACTGTTTGTGAGGCAAGCAGACTAAAATCAAATACACTTCTTAAATTATACAGCAAAAATACAAATGCTGATGGAAGTTGTTATGACTCAATTTAAACCTCTGGGGTTTATTAATTTTGTCATGTTACGCACTTCCCAAAGTGCAGGATATGTAACATATGGGTTTTGTTTGGGTTTTTGGTGGGTTTTGTTTGGTTTTGTTTCCTGGTTTTATGGGTTCCTTTTGGTTGGTTGGTTGGTTTTGGTTTTTTGTTGGTTATTTTGGGGTGGTGTGGTTTTGTTTGTTTGGGGGGTTGGTTTGGTTGGGAGGGTGGGGGTTTTTTTGTGGGTTTTTGGTTTTTTTTCCTTTTAGTTTTGGTAGGGAGAAGGTTCTACTTTTCCTCTAGAAATTTTAATCCAGGATTTCCCTTCTTAGTTCAAAGTATTTTTGGATGAGCAGAGAATTGAATTTAGGTGTTTCCTTCCTTCTCAGTTGAAGGAAAAGGGATAATTAAATATCTCTTCTCCTGTTTATTCACTTCTCATTTGGTATCTGTCATCCCACTAGTTTTTCAATCTTTCACAAAGTCTTCCAGAAAAAATAATGGCCAGGATTGTCTCATGGAAAAGAACTTGGGTCCTGCTCATGTATTGGGAAGCACCAAAGAAGGACACAGCATTCTTGGTTTTGTTTTTCTCCACTCACACTTGGCAGGCATCTTTAACAACACTTAAATATTTTTAACTGGAGCTATTGTCCTGCATGCAGAGGTGCCCTTCTCCCACACAGGCCTCTGCAGTTGCAAATACCCAAGAATTTCATGAATGCATAGGTGGGGAGGCTGGAGCCCTTCCCCCACAACCTGCAGGCTTTGTTCTTAAGCTCTTAAACTTCTAACTGTCCAGAACTTATGTTCTTGATGAGATCACTTTATGGAGTGGCTTGGTAAGAGATGTGAGAAAACTGACCCAGGATGGGTCTGGTCCTTGCCCTTAAGGAAGCAAAGCTGAGCTCAGAACCTCCCTGGCTCTCAGCTTTGGGAAGTTTGAATCTGAAGCAGTTTCTTAGACTGCTAATCTAAGTTAGTAGAAAATGTCTAATAGAGCATGCTCACAAATACAACTGGTACTGGATTTTCAGCATGATTTTACATCTTAAATACAAGTTGAATTTTTTAGGGGTTACATGTGGTATTGGTGAATTCCAGTTCCCTTTGAGCGTTACGGCTTTTTTTGGGTTTTTTAATGAAACAGTAACCCAGCCTGATTCACATTAAAGGTATGCAACTTCATTCAAACTGTGCACAATATTGTTGAAACATTGCTTTTCCTGATTTTTTTTTAATTATTTATTTTTTGCAGCTGCTGGACTCATGCACACTTTCAATGCACATGCAGCCACAGACATCACAGGATTTGGAATCCTGGGGCATGCACAAAACCTTGCCAAGCAGCAGCGAAATGAGGTGTCCTTTGTTATTCACAACCTTCCTGTTCTCGCTAAGATGGCTGCTGTCAGTAAGGCTTGTGGCAATATGTTTGGCCTCATGCATGGCACTTGTCCAGAGACTTCAGGTACGTAGCTGTTGTATCACTCTTCCTTTCCTACACCTCCACGTTACAGTTAAATAACATTTCAAATGTACAAATCCATATGCTTTTATTCAGAGTTACAGTTGGGTTGGCACATAGGCAAGCTAATAAGCGTTAGCCACACAACTGTTCACAGTTAACTTCTTCAGCCTGACTTCCAACCCACCATCCTATCTTGAATGCCTTCTACTTCCTTATGAAATCCTTGCTGTATCTAGAACACCTTGCAGTTAGTAGTGATGATTTTGAATTCTTTTGAAACCTATTTTTCTCTTAGCTGTTAACTCCAAAACAGTGAATATCTGAAAATCCCAGCACAGCTGCCACAAGTTTTCTCAAAGGTAAACCACTTGCAGTAGGTTCACTGGTCAAATGAGTGGTGGTTTGTTTTTCATTCCGAGTATGTGTGACGTTTAGTGCTGAATGGGCCCCTCTCAGTGACTGAGGCCTTCTCTGTCCACAGCATATGGACATCCCAGAACACAGACTTTCTCTCTTACGTACGTGAAATCTGACTTTAAGGGACTGTAACTAGCAGGAAAAAAAAAAATAATTTGGTCTCTGATGCATTCATTACTTGAGTTTCTCAGCTTAATAAAGCTGCCACTTGCAGTAGATACAACAGATGTGTACTGAGGACCAGGATATGGATGCCAAGTTAAATTCAGCTTAGCATTGAAACAGTCATCAGGTGATAAGAACTTCTGATGTTTGCAAGTTGTCCTATTGTTAAGTGTAGGCCACTTTGCTGACTGGCATGATCGCTGTCTTCTGATGGTAGTCTCTGCTTCCTTTTCCCCTTGAATCTTCTGTCCTGTTCCATTTTATTATCATTCTTTAGTCTTTTTCTTTTTCTCTGGGAAATGGAGAAGATGCAGCAACAAATCTTTTATCTCCTTTCTCCACCCTCTTCCTGCTCTCCAGAAGCATTATCCAAGTTCTCAGCAGTTCACAACAGAGGGGGCCCCCTTGAAGCAAAACAGTCCAAAGATCTGGAAAGAAGCATCGCAGTGAGAGCCATAAACCTTTCCCCTAGTGAATACACAACTTACCATGATCTGCTGAATTGCTCCTTAGCCATCTGTGTTTAAACAGACGCTCTGTCCTACGGAGGCTGCGTGGCTCGGGTGATGTGTAATAGGATATGAGACGTGAACCCTTTCAGGAGTTCAAGTCCGGCGTCAGCCAGCAGAGACTAGAAATACCTGGTGGCAGTTTGGCAAGCTGTGTCAGCAAGGTTGGTAGCACCTGACAGATTCTTACTGTGCAAGTGTCCACATAACCAGAGTGCTAGTGGCATTTGTTATCAGTTGCAGAGAGTCCAAAAAAATAGCCTGGGCAAAGAGCTGGAACTGCAGGAAGCTCTTCCAGGTGAGTGGCTGTGTCAGTTCTGTATAGGAGTTGGCATGGGAATAGTTTAGTTGCAAACTGAGCGCTTGAGTCTTCAGAGCTGCCCCTCCTGCACCCTGGGGATATCCAGTTCCATCTTTAGCACTGCTGTGAGAGTGCTTGGAAGTAGAAAACAGTCGAATTCAGAATCTTCTGGGACTGAGAGCAAGAGGTGTCTTTGAAACACGGCTTATGTTTCAACATAGATGGATGATGATGGAAAAACCAGCAAAACATATCTGGTGATTTGTGAACTTTGGGTGCCTTAAAGCATGTATATTTGGTTTCATCACAGCGTTGCGTTTCTCACATTAAGGGTGGCTATAGGGATTTGTTACAGGGCAGCATCTGGCAAGTAGTGGAAGACCCATAGCCATGCTGTGGACACCCTAGCTCTGGTCTGAAAGCTGTGACTGCAGTCCCCCAGGCTTTAGGCTTTCGCTGGCAGCGTGCTGGGCTGGCCCGTCCGATAGCATCCCGATGCAGGCTGCTGGCACACGCCATATCCTGGGGCTGGCTGATGGCGGTCGCCTTGCTGCACCTATATCCATGTGTCAGATGCTTTCGGGGGCTGCCCAGGGCTGTGTGTACCCTAACGCTGCCATGCTCTTTCTCTGTTGTCTTAAAAGCTTCCAGAAATGCTCTGCCTGTAGCTTCTTCATTTGTGAACAGATGTTTTTCAGCAGAGTGGGCAAGGAATGAGACATTTACAGGAAAACTATTTGAATGGGTTTTAAGACCGTTGTGGGGTTTTTTTCCAGTGCGCATTTGCTGGGCACCTGTTGACAAAAGTCAGTGTTGGAAAGATCTCTTCTGTCTTCTGTTCCATCCTCCAGGCAATCTGGCTTATGGTGTATTTTCTTCAATTTGCAGTTTTACGTGGTTTTACACTCTTTTTTTTTTTTTTTTTTTTTTTTTGTAAACTTTTTTTTTGCTTAAAGCTTCAATCAGGGCGTTTGTTTCCAGGTGCATGCTTTCTTTTATTTGACAGAGTCTGGGCGGAATTAAGTCACCAAGTTACTGTACATGGGATATTCGTGCATCAGTGTGTTTTTGTCAGTCACCTTCTAATAAAGTGGTGTCAGCCAACTCTTCCAGTGTAGTAGAAGTATCTCAACAACGCTGTGTTTGTGTGGATATAGGCAGATGGGCAGATGGACTATGTCAGTGCCTGACTAATGATCTCATCCTTTTGTTAGTCGTTGTGGGAGAAAGCCATTAGCAGGAGCAAGGACGACATGGTTTCCATTCATGACCCCTTAGTATCTCTGCTCTTAATTGCAAAGCTTTGTCTAGTGTGCTTTTTAAGTTTTCTGTCCAGTTCCCTGCTTGTGCTAGAGCAGTTAAAACCAAAGTTCAAAACCTCCTACCAAAAAGCCCTTTAGATTTATAGAAAGGTAAGCCAGGACAGACACCAAGTATCTTGTGTCCCTTCAATGCCAAAAAGAAGCGTGCAGCAAGCTCTCAGATCACCAGAGCTGCTTTGCAGAGCTCAGAAGCTTGGTACACCATGAAATGCTGCTCGCTTCAGTGCCGAGCACTCTGCTGCTTCATTTGAAAAGGACTTGGGGGCTCTGGTGAACGAGAAGCTGGACATGAGCCAACAATGCGCACTTACAGCCCAGAAGGCCAATCGCATCCTGGGCTGCATCAAAAGTGTGGCCAGCAGATTGAGGGTGGTGATTCTGCCACTCTGCTCTGGTGAGACTTCATCTGGAGTACTGTGGCTCTGGAGCCCTCAACCCAGGAAGGACATGGACCTGATTGAGGGGGTCCCGAGGAGGGCCACAAAAATGATCAGAGGGCTGGAGCACCTCTCCTATGAGGACAGACTGAGGGAGCTGGGATTGTTCAGCCTGGAGAAGAGAAGGCTCTGGGGAGACTGAATAGCCACCTTCCAGTACCTGAAGGGGTCCTACAAGAACGCTGGGAAGGGGACTGTGTACAAGGGCATGTAGTGATAGGAAGAGGGACAGTGTTTTTAAACTAGAGCGGGGTAGACTTAGACTGGATGTTAAGAAGAAGCTTTTTACTCTGAGGAGTAAAACTGGAACAGGTTGCCCAGGGAGATGAAGGCCCCATCCCTGGAGATATTCAAGGTCCGTCCTGATGAGGCTCTGAGCAAGCTGCTCTAGTTGCAGATGTCCCTGTTCCCTGCAGGGGGTTGGATGGACTAGATGACCTGTAGAGGTCCCTTCTCTATGATTCTGTGATTTTTTTCCACAGGCATGCTGCAACAACTTAAACTTGTGGTACTTGTGGCCTTGCACAGGTTAAGACTTGGAATCGTCCATGGGACAAAAAACGAGAGCATCTGGGAAGGCCAGTAACATAAAATAGGCAGGAATATGTAGTGGAAAACATTATGGGCTTACCCAAAGGGTTACAGAGATAGGTCAGTCTACTGGAGAATTAACTACGGTCCCTGCAGACAGGAATCCTGCTACTGATGGAGAGTAGTCTCTAGCCTCTGTGAAGGGTTATTGATCAAACTGGGGGATGCAGCCAGCAGGCAGGGAGGGATTTTTTTAATTGGAAACTGGGATTTTTTTATTATTATTGGGTTTTTTTACATTTTTATGATCTTGCCAAAGAACATTAACAGGTTGTGCATACAAGTCATACCAAATTGCAGAAAGAGAGCCTGGGGGGAAAAGATAACTGAGTGAAGATTATTCTTGTGATCTCTTACTTCCTTTTTTTTTGCCACACTTCTACTCCTCCCTCTGGCTAGCTAGCATGTTCTGTGCACTACCACTTGTAAACCTGTTCCCTGAGTCACTTGCACCATGATGTAAATATCTCTTCATTATGATTTAGAGCCTTTCATGGGAATGGCACATAATTAATTCGCAGTTTATTTGTCTGCTATATCTGGGTAGCTTAAGCACTGTCTTTCAAGCTTCTGGTTTGGGGTTGTTGTTGTTGTTGTTGTTGTTTTTTGGTGCAAGTACCTGGGTGTTATGTCCTGAAATGTCTGGAAAGGTAGGCGTTTTTCTGGGTGACACACTCATTTGCTTCGTACAGAACCTAAAAAATAACTCACGCCTCCATGTATCCTTATAATACCTCATGTTCGGTAGCTCCTGCTTCTTCACAGCCTTAAATTAAATTAAAAGTGTCTTAAGTCACCACCAAGAGGACTGTTTTCTTGGAAAAGCCAACATAAAAGGTGCCCAAGGTGCTAAGAAACTGTCCAAGGGCTGCAGAGGAGGAGGTGGCACCAAGCCCAGAGCGGCCAGCTCATTAGGTGGCCCTTCACCCCCCAGGGTTGGTTCAGAGCTGGTGGTAGGACTTGTGCTGCTGGCTGATGCCCTTCACCCAGACGAGAAGATTTTGGGTCAAATAATTCTTTAATACTAAGCAAGCCTCAGGCCGTGCCCATGTGCCTGTTTGTGTGAATACACTCTCTTGCCAGCATTCCTCAAACACTTGCCAGTGGGAGATGGTATTTTAACATCCCTTAGAAGAGGCTGCTGCGTGTCGGAGCAGAGCACAGCGCACAGGCACGAGCTGCACAGGGCCCGCGCGTAGCGTACAAACCTGGGAGGGTTCACTGAGCATCTGCCGATGACTTTGCCGCTCTCTTGCAGCGCTTCACACATTTGCAGCAAAGCGTAAGTGTAAAAGGTAAAGGTATATAGAAAAGCTGACTACCCCAGGAAAAATGGGTGGCACCAAAACATGCAATGGGTTGGTCAGAGCCTCTGGAAATTTCCGCCTGAGCGGACAGTGAAACTCATTCTGGTAATTCACTTGCCGAGCCACCTTTTCCAGTGCTTTGGGATTCTTAAGAATGGAAGAGTTCTTCGGTTTAATGACTACATGGTGAGCTCACTAACTAGTTGTGCTGCTTCTGAAAAGCATTCATCAGTAAATAAAATATTTTTCAGTCATCTTTTTAGGAAAAAAAAAAAAGTCTTGCGAGAGGCTAAAAAAGGTTAGAAATTTCTCAGAGGCGTCAGAAGGGCTGTCTCGGGGAGCACTGGATCAAGTGTGTGATCTGTTCTCTGCCTCTTGCGTTCCCTGGTAATAGCACCTACTTCGATGAATGATTTCATGGCAGGCAGTGGGATTACTTGGAGAACCAGCCGCTACCAAGATGTGGTGATAGGTATCTGAATATGACCTTCATCCAAAATGTTTCTGCATAGAGGCACTCTGCAGTCCTCTGCTGGAAGTTTACAATGCTGGTGTTGTTTCAGTATGTCATCTGTTGGCACCAGTATGGTGTCCTTCTGCCAACATCTTTTGTATTTGGCTTCATTTACATACCCACTAAACGCCGATTGCAGGCACAAACTTCTTTCTGTAAAGCAAGAGCTCAGATTTCCCCCATGTTCTGGAGTTCTTGGAGTTCAACAGAATCCACTGAAGTCACCAAGTGCTTGTCTAAATAGGGCTTTGGCAGATCAAGGTTGAAATTCTTTGTTATCAAATGTTTTAATACTCTGGGGTTTTTTTGTTTGTTTTTTTTTTTTTTTTTCTTTGCAGGAGGCCTCCTCATCTGCCTACCCCGAGAACAGGCAGCACGTTTCTGTGCTGAGATCAAGTCCCCGAAGTACGGCGAAGGTCACCAAGCGTGGATTATCGGCATTGTAGAGAAGGGCAACCGCACGGCCAGAATCATAGACAAACCACGAATCATTGAAGTTGCACCACAGGTGGCCACTCAGAACGTGAACCCGACGCCTGGTGCCACCTCTTAATAGAGATGAAATAGCTTGTTTGTTTTGAAATAGATCTATTCCTTTATCATCCTACAATTTAAAGAACTGTAAAAAGAAAAGAAAACTTGTTGTGTCTGCACATCTGGTGGCCTTAGGTCAGTTTATGAGTGGATACAATTAATGAAAAAAAAAAATCCATTGCCTTTTTTTCCTGTTACATTAACTGAAGATGCACCTAATCTTGAGGCAGCTTCTGAGTTGAGAATTATATTGTTATCCAATACTGTTGATTCATTTTGAATCTTTAGACACTTATCTCTCGCCGCATAGGCTCTTTTTAAAGGTGCTTTCACGTAGCACAGACATTACCAGTAGTAGTGTCGAATAGCAGTTTGTGTCCTTTCATTATGTGTATATTTATCATAAGTCTAATTTTGATGCCTTGAGTGATATTCCAGAAAGGCAATAAATTGATAAGCAACACAGTGGGTACACCCAGAAGTAAGAGGGTTGCATGATTACATTCAATCTTTGATTTGGGTTTTTTATTTTTCCTTTTTTTTTATTTTTCCCTTTTTTTTTTTTTTTCTTTTTTGGTAAGGTTTAGTCTTACAAAGAGCATCTCCGACCCTGGACATGGCTTGGTAGCGCACTCTGTTTAAATGAGCAAGTGCTGACTTTGCATGGAAAGCGCTTCAGAGTCGAAGGAGTCATTTTTAATTTCATTATTGTAGACCTGACCATATTTCCTGTATTATCAATGATCGTTTTCTTTATTGAGAGTAAGGAAAAAGAATTCTCTTTTTTTTTTTTGCAATGTGATTGGATGTGCTATAGTGCAACAAAGGTTTTGCAGACCAAAAGGAGGTTCCTGTATAATACTCATTTACAATTCACTATATAAATAACTACACAAATAATTTTTAAATATAATCAAACTAAAATAAACCTCTGTTCTGTGGATGGTAGTGTTTAATACATTTTATATTTTGTATAGTGATTACAGGCCTTTTTCGTTTCTTTTAAAATCAGCAGCTGTTTAGTATAATTCTTAGTATATTATTTTGTTCTTTGCTCAAATCCATTTTTCTGCACGCTTTTGTGACCTGTGTTTAAAATCTACATTGCCAACATTGCAGCTTGAATTTAAGCTTGTTATTCAAAAATAAATATTTAATTTTTTTTATTGCTCTTGTAGAAGTGCATGAACTTCTTTGATTCCTAGCTCAATGGCAAACTGGAAAGAGGAGAAGTCCTCGGGTTCTTTTATCTTATTGCAAGTGTAATTATAGCGTTAGCTGTTACTACTCCTTTGATCAGTTCTGCGAGCTGTCATGTCCAGGGGTAATCTAGAATATCTCCGCCTGCATGCTGAAAGTGTGTGTGGGGGGGTGTTTATCTCCAAATTTATTATCCACTTCACGTTGTTTATTTTACTTAGCAGCACAAAGTACGCAACGGTTTTGAATTGTTTCCTCTGCGAGTCCTCCCGGCGGGGCGGGGTCCGGGATCAGCCCTGCGAGCAGAACGAGGCCGCCGAGGCCCCGAAAGCCGCCCGGCCGCAGCAGGCTCCCCCCCGCCGCTTCTCCCGCGGAGCTGAGCGGCACCGAACGCGCTTCACCGACACCGCTCTTCGCGGGCAATTGGCTCCTCGATATTCGCTCCAGGCAGAAGAGTGGTGGATAATCGTTCCTGCTCCCAGCAAGAACTCCAAGGGCTTGCGTCTACGAAAAATCGAGTCCCTAGCCGTGACCCACCCTTGTGTGCTATGCAAGGTTTAAATTGCCGGTCTTGCGCCTAACAACAACTCTGGCAAAACTTGGCTCATCTTTTTTCTACTCAGGAGTGTTCTCAGCAGACACCTTTTGCAAAGCTAGATATTTTTTTTTTTTCATTTATTCCCACCCCCCCCACACACACCCCCCCCCGTGAGTAGCCTAAACCACACAACCTTGTGCTCCTTTTTCTGGGGAAGAAGTCTGCAAGTTGCATGTTCACCACAAAACCTCAAAGCAGTAACTGAGATTGGGTTTGGCTTTGTTTTTTTTTAGTTTGCTTTAGAGGGAAAAAAAAAATAAAGTGGTAGACTTTTCACAGCAGTTCTGAAAAATAAAGCATCAAAAACTATTTGTCTATGCGAGAAACATGTTTTAATTCCTTTGGGGTTTTTCTGCCATCGTGTGAAGTTTGTACTATATATCCTGATACAAAACTATGGCGCTGGCTTCTGTTCCTTTTCTTTATGGTCACGGAGAAGACTGTCACTGCATAGCTTATTTTATTGATTAAAAAAAAAATCACTAATTGGATCAAAATCCGTGCAAAGCAGCTGAGTACCACTGCGTGAAAGTACTTGCTAGAAAGACGTGTTCTGCTTTACGTGGTGCTGGACGTGTTTACAAAGCTCACCCTGAAGAGGTTGGTAAGATACTGGGGTGGGGGGGGGGTCCACTTACTTTGTTTAGTTCATTAGCCAGCTGTGAAACCAACACTGCTCTTCCCGAGACGTGCCTTGAGTGGTAGATGGTTGACCTCCCAGGGGAAGGGTGTGCGGAGGAAAGCTGCTCAGCCAGCAAGGTGAGTGAAAATCTGCCACCGTCGTGCCAACCTTGCGTTGCAAGAACCGTTTTTGTCCGGACTTCGAGAGGAAATCTTCCCTGTGCAGCTGCTGAAGCCACCCTACGAGCAAAACTCCTCTCGGCGAACTGAAGGTCGGAGCCTCTCCTGATGTTTCCTGATGGCCGGAATTTACATCCCAAAGTGCTTCCTGGCTTGGTCGGCTGAGTGGGTGATTATTGAGTTGGGAAGTCCTCTGATAGCACCATCACCTCATCAGTTAAGGAGCGCACGCTTTGTATCAGAGGTTTTACGATTTGTTTTTCCAAGTATGGAATTGTAGATCCGGCATAAGCTGTACGAGGGTTTATCGAGGGTATATCGAGGGTATATCGTAGCGCTCTTGCAAGTCCTAAGTCGTGCACCTTTAAGCAAGATACTTAAAAATCTTTTCAATGAAGATTTTGGAGATGCTGGCATCAAAAAGCTGCGAGAAAGCAGCAGCAAACAGTTGCGTTGTTAGCTGTGTCCGGTTAGACCAATGTCATGTACTTTCATTTGCATGCACAGGTGCCTCTCCCTGCACCAACTTCCAGCCCTCGGTCTATCTATTATTGAAAAGGCTGCTTATCGAAGCTGTGAGAAAAGTGAAGATTAAAAAGAAAGTATTTGATAATTGGAATATTCACTAGCCTAGCAGCATATATTCTTGGAAAGCTGGAATCTGTTCTCTCTCTTTAATATGTTGGTTTCCTCAGCTTTTTGATTTTCACCCTGAACCAGGGAAAAAAATAATACTCTTAAAATGATCTCTGGCAGTTTGTAAACTCAGAATAGTTTTGGTCGGGGGGGGATTTTTAGGTATTAGTTTGATTTTATGTTTTGCTAGAAATTCAGGACTGAACCCCTTCTACTTAGGATATGAAAAGTGATGTGAATGCTGCAGTGAAAGGGCAGCACACTTGAGCGACTGGAAGAGGTGAAAGATAATAAAATACCCTCTTGTTCAGCCTTTGGATAGGCATTTTTCCCAGGCCAGATGGTCATGAGGGAGAAGGGGAACCCTTTGGGGACCTGTAGGACCTCAACGGCAGCAACATCTCTGTGTAGCAGACTTCTGCATATCAGCTCACTAACCTCTGAGGTCAGCTGGCATTGTAAAAGCCAACCAGAGGCAGAGCTTGGGGTTTTTTAAGCTCTTAGTGCTCTGAGGTGGCTATGATGGATCCATCTGTCTCTGGTACTTCTGAAGGCATCTGCATCTTTATGAGTGGGTGGGCACCCACAGCGCAGAAGTTTGGGACAACTGTAGCTGTGAGACCTTGTTTCTCATGCTGGAGAGAGAAGCCAGGCTGCAGTGCCTCAGCAGGTGGGTAGGGGTTGCCCAAAGCTTGAACTTCAGCAGAGGCCAGAAACCAGAGACAGGACTTTGCTTTTGTGAAAGGCAATGCTGTTCAACTTTTCTCTCAACACACCGGTGTCCTCCACATGGAGGGTGTCCTCCAAACATGTCTAAACTATCTTTAATCTGTTTTGTTCTGCTTCCAGCAGCAACAGTTTAGACTTCAGCACAGGCTTTGCTGCTCCAGACTGATTCCAGGTATGTACCTCATTGCCTGCCCTGTCCTCAGACCATGACACTAACATCTTTCCTTCTGTCTCCCAAGACAGGTTTAAGCTAATGCTGATATTCTAGCCAGTGCTATTTTGTGCCTTTGCTTGAAATGTTGACATAGAATGATAGAATGGTTTGGGTTGGAAAGGATCTTCTAAGCTCATCTAGTCCAACCCCTCTGTGATAAACATCTTTAACTCAAGCTCGAGTACAGGAAGTTCCATCTCGACATGAGGAAGAGCTTCTTTACTGTAAGGGTTGTAGAGCACTGGAACAGACTCCCCAGAGAGGTTGTGGAGTCTCCTTCTCTGGGGACTTTCAAGACCTGTCTGGATGCTTTTCTGGGTGATCTGCTCTAGTTTTGGTCCTGTTCTGGCAGGAGGTTGGACTCGATGATCTTCGGAGGCCCCTTCCAACCCCTACCATTCTGTGATTCTGTAGCTAGATCTGGTTGCTCAGAGACTGTCCAACTTGACCTGGAATGTTTCCAGGGATGGGGCATCTGCCACCTCTCTGGGCAACCTGTTACAGTGTTTCACCACCCTCACTATAAACAATTTCTTCTGTATTTTCTGTTGTATTTTTTAAGCCATGAAAAAAACCTGTTGCCCCACATCTCCATCCTTCAGAGAGGAGGAAATAATAGCAACAGGAAAATGTTCCCAAGATTTCTGAGGTAAAAATAGATTTGCTTTCAGGTGCACGTTCCTTGTTGTAGTGGGTCAGCTGGGGATGCTCCTACCACCATGGCTGAACTCGCAGTTTGGAACAAATGTCTTCTAGTCTCCTGGTCCAAAACAGGAACAACCTTGAGGTCACATGAGGTTGCTCAAGCCTGTGTGAGGTCAGGTTTTGAGTATCTTCATGGACAGAAGTTTCACAGTTGCTCTGCACACCCTGTTTCAGTGTTGGACCATCCCCATTCTGCAGAATTTTCTCTTTACATCTAACAGGATATTTTTCTTGCTGCAGCCTGTGTCTATTGTCTCTTTATTCTGCTGTAACTTTCAAAAAGAGTTTGGCTGTTTTCTCTATATCCCCCCACTAGGTATTTGCAGACAGCTGCAGGATTTCCCTGGAGCCTTCTCTTCTAGCTGAGCAATTTTCTCAGCCTTTCCTTGTGCATCATGTGCTTCAGCCCCCTCATTTTAGTGACTCTTCACTGAACTCATTCCAGGATGTCAGTGTCTGTGCTGGGGAGCCCCAAACTAGACACAGTGTCCAGATGTAATCTCACAAACTGCCTCACACGGGGGAAGAACCGCTACTCTTGACCCTCTGGCCATACTTTTGCCAACACAGCCCAGCATGCAGCCAGCCCTTTTCAGTTCTTGCTCAAACTCAACTTGTCCATCAAGTCCTTTCCTGCAAAGCAGCTTTGCAGGCAGGCAGGACCCAGCTTGTCATGCAGCACGGGGTGACTTTGTGCCAGGCACAGCACTCTGCCTTTGCTGAACTTCAGGGCTTCCTGCCAACTTGCCTGCCAATGTCCTTCCGAGTGGCACTCCTGCCCTCCAGCAGCTGCTTTCCCAGCTTGGTGTCATCATCCATCTTCTTGAGGATTCTTCTTGTCCAGGTCAGCAACACAGAGATAAACCAGCAATGGTTCTGTTACCGAATGCTGAGGGATGCCACTAGTAACCAAATGCACTTCATGCTGCTGATCACAGCTCTTTGAGCCTGGCAGTGCAGCCCATTTTCCACCCACATTACAGTCCATCTGGCCCAAGAAGGAAAAAGCCTTCCCAAGGTCAAGGTGCAGGCTGCACATTGCCCTACCCTAGTCTGCAGAGCCACTCATCACAGAAGGCGAGGAGTTTAGCCAGGCCCAATCTACCTTTGGTAAAACTGTGTTGGCTGTCCCCATTCATCTTGTCCTTGGTGTACATGGACACAGCAAGTGCAGGAGGGCTTATTCCATAATCTTTTTGGAGACTGAGGTCCCAGATCCTTTTTCTTGCCCTTTGTGAAGACAGGTATGACATTTGCCTTTTTCCAGTCATCAGGAACCTCTCCTGGCTCCAGGGGAGTGAGCGGCTTTGCAGTCACATTGGTTCCTACAGAAAAATCTCACATGGTCCCGTGGACTTGAAAATGCCCAGGCTGCTTCAGTGGTCTCCAGCTCAGTCTTCTGCAGTGTGGGTGATGCCCTGTGGCCCCAGCCCCCACTGCTCAGCACAGGGAAGCCAAGAACAGGCTATGCCAGCAAAGCCCAAGGCAGAGAAGTCATTGAGACCTTTGACCTTTTCCATGTCCTTTGTCACTACGTCCCCCTATTTTGTTCTCCTCCTCCCTTTTGCTACTAATGTACCTGTAGGAGCCCTCCTTGAGTTACTGTGATGAGAAATGAACCTGTGCATCGGTAGTAGATTTTGTTGTTTTTCTTGTTATTGTCTCATCTACATCTGTTTTCTCTGGCATCGAAGTTAAAAAAGCTAATTTGCTGAGCTGGAGCAGCTGCCACTTCCCACCACAGTAAATTAGGCTTTCATAAGACCTCATCTTTGGAATTACAGTTCTGATCATCATGTGGATTTTAATAGTCAATTGAGATGCTTATTAAATTATAACACTGTGCATTAAGACCATTTCTCCTGCTGGAGAAATCTCAATCGTTTAGTTTTTATTAGTTTTGTGATTTAATGAAGAGAAAACATTAAAGCTAAAAGCCAAATGCAACACAGCTGTATAAAAATGTTCTATAAAATTCAGGAAACTGACAGACATAGCTGTAAAAACACTTTGCAAAGACACAGCCCCTCTTAAATGCCATTAACTTTAATCAAAAGATGAATGCCACCATCAGTTTTCTTAACGAAAATCTCTCCCTCGTTTCTTTTCCTAGGTTCATGAGATTCAGTCTGTGCTTCGGTGAAACGTAACAATGGATTTGAAAATTATTCACTCTGGACTGCGTTGGGTTTGGGGGTTTGTTTTTGTTTTATAAAAAAGTAGATTAGGATGCAAAGGACGGGATTTTTCATATAGAATCATAGAATCGTTTGGGTTGGAAGAGACCTTTAAGATCATCAAGTCCAACCCAGCACTGCCAGGTCACCACTAAACCATGGTCCTCAGCACCACATCTCTATGGCTTTTAAATACCTCCAGGGGTGGGGACTCCACCACCTCCCTGGGCAGCCTGTTCCAGGGCTTGACAACCCTTTTGGTGAAGAAATTTTTCCTAGTGTCCAACCTAAACCTCTGCTGGTGTAACTTGAGGCCATTTCCTCTCATCCTATCACTTGTTACTTAGGAGCGACCGACCCCCACCTCACTACAACCTCCTTTCAGGTAGCTGTAGAGAGAGAGAAGGTCTCCCCTGAACCTCCTTTTCTCCAGACTAAATGACACCAGTGTTCTCAACTGGTTCTCATAGGACTTGTTCTCTAGACCCTTCATCAGCTTAGCTGCCCTCCTCTGGACACGTTCCAGCATCTCAATGGTCTCCTTGTAGGCCATTATACCGAACATGGTATTCAAGGTGCAGCCTCACCAGTGCCACGTACAGAGGCGTAATCACCTCCCTAGTCCAGCTGGCCACGCCATTTCTGATCTAGGCCAGGATGCCATTGGCCTTCTTGGCCATCTGGGCACACTGCTGGCTCATGTTCAACCAGGTGTGGACCAGCACCCTCAGGTCCTTTTCCACCCAGCAGTTTTCAGCCACTCCTCCCCAAGCTTGTAGCATTGCAGGGGGTTGTTGTGACCCAAATGCAGACTCAGCACTTGGCCTTGTTGAACCTCATCCCACTGACCTCGACCCATTGATCCAGCCTGTCCAGATCCTTCTGCAGAGCCTCCCAACCCTCCAGCAGATCAACACTTCTGTCTAACTTGGTGTCATCTGATAACTTGCTCAAGGTGCCCTCACTCTCATCCAGATCACTGTAAACATATGGAAGAGAACAGGCCCCAGTACTGAGCTCAGGGATCCACCACAGGTGACCAGTTGCCAAGTGGGTGTAACTCCATTCACCACCACCCTTTCTGCCTGGCCATCCAGACAGTTTTTTACGCAGAGAAGCATATGCCCATCCAAGCCACAAGCAGACAGTTTCTCCAGGAGAATGCTGTGGGAAACGGTGCCAAAGGCTTTGCTAAAGTTACATTGTCATGAGACAACATCCTCAGCCTTCCCCTCATCCACCAAGCAGGTCACTTTGTCATAGAAAGAGATCAGGTTAGTCAAGCAGAACCTGCCTCTCAGAAGCCCATGCTGACTGGGCCTGATCTACTGGTTGGCCTGTATGTGGTGGATGATGACCTGCTCCATGACTTTCCCTGGCACCGAGGTGAGGTAGTTCCCTGTTCTTCGAGGTAGGCCTGTAGTTCCCCAGATCCTCCTTCCGGCCCTTCCTGTAGATGCGTGTTGCATTTGTTACCCTCCAATCCACGGAGAGCTCCCCGGTTAGCCAGGACTGCTGACAAATGATGGAAAGTGGCTTGGTGAGCACACGAGCGTGTGTCCACACATTTCTGTTTCTAGAGCATGTGGCTACACCACAACCAGCTGCCGTGCCATTGATGTCACTGCACAGTTCTCAGCCCTGCAGCCCAGCGTGGTGCCAGCAACGCCTGAGATCAATCTTCTGTGGTATTTAAAGTTTGATCGTGGGTTGTATTAGTGTGAGGGTACAAATAAAGGGCAGTCACCTCCACCACCCACTCCTCCGTGCCAAGATGGATGCAGCATCCTGAATCATTTTGGGCTGTGATACAACAGAGTGGTCTAGTGACATGGGAGTTACTGTACGAGCCGGTGTTACTGGTAGCATTATCAAGATTACCAGAGAAGCAGTAGGTAAAAAGAAATAATTGTATTCTATGCACAGAGAAATTAGGTTTTTGAGGCTCTTCTTGTTTAAAAATGCACATATATATGTGTGCGTACAAGTGTGTATTATGTACACAGCAAGGCATCTTAGTTCTCAAACTCCTAAATCAGGACAGCAGAATCACTTATTTTTTTCGGGTAAGAAAGACGCCCTTGTGCAAGATGCTGTCAAACACATACCAGTGGGAAGAGTTATCTACATTGCAAACAGGCCGGTGTCAGAATGGGCATGTGTAGTATTCTTCTGCTTTGTCTTTTCAATGGGACTCTGACCTGGATTTTGAAAAGATTTATTGAGGTTCCTGTAGCAGTTTGGATTGTGAAGGCAATTGCAGCATATATCTGAATTATAAATTGACCTTTCAGTGCAGTTTTAATTAGGAATTCATAACTAAACTGTTACTTTAGTGGTTTCTTTTTTTTTTTCTTTCCCTTCCCCCTCACCTGAATTTAATTCAAAGGACTTTTATTAACTTTCTGTTTACCTATGACTGAGAGGTTTCCTACAGCTCAGGACTCAAAGTCTGATTTTGTTGTCAATAAAGGGCTGGCTGCTGTCGCTGCTGCTGCTGGTTGTCCTTTCATAGTGCCTGGATGCTCTCCTCTGTAACTACACAAAATTGTTTTGAGAGGTTTTTCTCTGGGTTCCTAGCCTTGTTTGTCCCACTTTTGTGAAGAGCCTTTGTTTTGTAGTAGCTCCTGAAGGGAGTAACTCCACTGAGCATACGTGGAACCACGGACCTTGAGAGCCATAAGCAGGAATGCACCCCAGGGCAGGCAGCTGCCACAAATGGACTATGTAAACCTGCTCTGGGACATCTTCGCTTAAATCACTGGGAGTTTTGCCACTGCCTTTTAAAGGGAATCAGTGTTTAGGATAGAGGTTAAGTTCAGAAACACTTCCTATCCATGCCATGCCTTCTGTTTATTTGTAGCACTAACAGGAAGCTGAGTATATTGACAGCTGAGGTTTTGATCCATTGACATGTCACCTCAGATTCCAGGAAAGCCTGCTGCAACATGGAGTGATACTTAAGTAGCTGTGATTCAAGTTTTGGTGCGCACCCTATCATCATGAGACCGCCTGGAGCAACAAAGGACTCATTCTTGATGGTGCATCTTTGGGAGCAGGTTCTGGCTGGACAGCTCACGAACAAGGGCTTTATGAACAAACTGGCAGGTGTGAAGATCTATTTGTATATGTTGGGTTGGCAAAATAATGCAAATTCTTGGCATCATTTCTTTCCAGTCCTGATGCTCCTCTCCAGTTTATATTATTACAGTGTGTTTGTTACTGGGTTTGTTGCCCTCAGCTTACCACTCTGCACTGCTCTCCTCACTCTCATCCAGATCCCCAACATCTCCATCTCCTGGGAGAGCAGGTGGGTGAGCAGGCTGCAAGGCTGGACCTGGAGCAGGCAGCACATTGTCTTCCTCCCACCTTCATCCTCCTCAGACCTCTTACTTCTGTCCCCACCTCCCTACTCTGCCTTGGTGGGAGATGAATCCCCTTGGCCCAGGGAAAGGGGAAAGATGGACAGAAGATTCCAACAGGAGATACCCCACCATCCAGCAGCATCTGCTTCACAGCATAGGGTTCAGAGCATGAACTGTCACACCAATGGCACAAGCTGGTTTGAACCGTGACATGGGGGACCTACAGTCCACTGTGTAGAAGTGGTGAGGCTCTATGGTGCGGTGGCAACAGGCACATGTGCAAAGGTGATGAAAATCATCTTCTGAACTGCGCTAATGGTCCTAGTCCTGGGGCTGTTTTCAATCCCTTAATATTATTCTCCTCAATGTGTCAGCTGATGTGCTCATGGTGTTAATTCAGGCAGTTGAGAATGTGCTAAGGACAGTGTGTTTTGAATATGTCACTTCTAAGCGTATCACAGCTTATTTTTTTGCAGCCTCTATTTGCAGATGCCCATTTTTTATACTGCTTCTCCCTCTGCAACTCCTTTTGCTCTTTCCCCTCTTACTCAAAAGCACCAGTGCTGCCCCAGGAAGCTGGACAGCAAGGCCACCCAGTGCACTGCGCTGCCTTGGGTATGGATTCAATGCAGTCTGCAGAGACCCCAGAGCTCAGATCAGGGATGGAGGTCCGTGCAAATACTTGGGAAACAGACTCTGCCACCACGCAGGGGTGACAGCGGGGCCATAAAAGTCTCTCCAAACTGATTCCTGGAGGGATGAGGCAAGCTCTGACAGACAGGTGATAAAGAAAGTATCTGTGGCACCCTCGGCCATGCTCTCTGCACGGGCTGATGAAATCCTTGCAGCTCAGTAGCTGCTGGCAGGAAAGCGAAAAATAAGGAAAGGAGAGGGACGCGCAGAAGCAGGCGCTGAGCTGTGCCCGCCGACATCCCAGCCTCCCGCAGGCCCTCCCACCTGCGGGCCCTGCCCGCCCTTGGCTCGGCAGGGTTTCCGCGGCCGTTCCGAGCATGC
>JAAGNO010019449.1:0-14158 GCA_033439905.1 Ceryle rudis
ATGCTTATCTATAAAGGGCACAGAAGAGGGGTGGTTTTTATTGCTAAGCAAACCAAGATTTGCAGCTACCAGAAAGGTATTTTTCTTTTAAAATGAACTCTTGTCTTCTCAAAATGAAATCACTTTTCATCTCTACCTTCATGCAGAGGCAATCAGTGTTATAATGAGGATAAAATTGTTCTCTTCTATTCTGGATTATTAGTAAAATCTTAAGAGCAAATGCTACTCACATTTCTTTTCCACAGCTTTTTTTAAGTAAAGAAATAAGTAAAAGAAATCACCCATACATGAAAACTCGAGTTTGACTAAGCAAAATCAACAGCCATGCAAAACTCTGAACTCACTGTGAGTCACATGTTCATCAGAAAGTGACTTGAAGTGCTGAAGTAGTGTAGCTGGTAGTGCTGTAGCATTCAGAAATGAATACATTTTATGGAGTGAAGTATGAAAACTACAGCAGGAAAACAGCTACTAGGAGGACTCTAAGATCGGCAAGCCTGCTCTCTGTTGACACTGACAGCTTGGAAACAAGTTGGTCCAAACTTCTAAACTAAACTTCTCTGGTCTTCCCTCATCATAATACACATGCTACTAAAGGTAACTTTTTCTGATGCACCATCCTCTTCTGCATATTATTCTCTTTCCCAGCCTGGTTTTTATTTTTATTAATTTACTTTATAAGCGAGCAAAGTCTTCATTAATGCAAAATTCCGGTAAGTAATCTTTGGTTTAACTTTTGCTAAAATGCAATATGAGAAAGCTGTGAATTTGACAGGAGTATTTTCCCTGTAGATAAATTTGAGTTTTTTCTTTTTCTTCTTTAAGAAAGTCCTATTTTCAAACAGATTTCTTCAAATTTTCAGGTGTCACGGGAGCCTAGCTTTCTTGACACATTTGCAAGGAAACATGATCTGCTTTCTATTATGCAAACATTACTATTACAAAGTTCGCAAGAAAAGTTTTGAAAATAAATATCCAGTCTGGTGAACTCCAAGTAGGCATGTTTCTACTGTGTTCTATTATCTCAGGAATCAGTGAGTTCCATTCTTATATCCCTGTACTTCAAAATAATGTGAAATAGATGTTAATCATCAGTTGACAAAGTTGATAAAATAATAATGGTTTGTTTGGGACTGTAACAGACATGGAGTTGCTCTGTAATTATTAGTGACCTATGTGACATGTTCTATTAAGATGTTTCTTGTGCAAGTATATTGGTTGACTATCAATCTGCAAGGAAAATGAGCAAGAAGAAAGGAACAAGGGACTAAGATACATCACTCACTAAGCACTTCAGACTAAGTAACCATGCCCCAAATGTTAATTGTGAAGCTCCCATCTCAGGGTTCCGGCAGTTTTCAGTTGTTTTGCCATATGGGCCACTGCTGGGGCCAACAGATAAAATGTACAGAGAGAAAGCAAAAGGACCCTTTTGTCCAGAAGCAGGACAGTTGCTGCTGGAAGCTATTCCAGCTCACTTCCAGGACCAGCTGCAGTGCTTTACAAACCTATGCCATCCTGTACCTTTTCTGCATTAAGGGAAGGCTGCAGAGAAGACAGACTGCTTTCAAACATTTACTTGCCCTATTAAGTTTAATCAGTACTTTAATGTAAAAAGAATTTCTGGTCACAGCATTCACCACAGACCAGATTCTTAAATACAAGGAAGTATTCAGTCAGCTCAGGAAGCTTCAGATAGCTGATGCTCAAACACACTGTACTGTAAGGCCTCTACCATAAGGCCTGGAATGGAACTAGAGAACCACAAGAGAAGTTATGGCAGTAAAATGAGACACCTCAGAATGGTACCGAAAGAGTATCATTTAAACAAATCTGGGCTAGCCGTTTCTAGGATATGCCTGACATTAGTAAAATTGACTCATGGATTTTCTTTAAGAAATCACATACACAAACTGAATATGGCAACTAAATTAGTATGGGAAGTGATGTGACACCTGCAGCTTGATGTTGCTTTCATATTCCGGAATTTCCACTAGTTCCACCGTGTAATGTGCCTCAAGTTACAACCTGGAAACCCTCTGAAACCTTCAGAATGAGAAATACATTAATGTACACCTCATAATTAGCCAAGCCCACAATGTTCAGAGACTTTGCCCATTAAATTTATCACTGTACAACATTTCTTCAATGGGTTACCCTACAACTGTTCATTTATCTTACTTTATAAAAATCAGTATATTTTAACATGCTTAAAGGCCTAACTGCCTAAATTTTAAAAAGCAGCATGTAAAAAAAAATTAAAACTTAATAGAAAAACTCATATTTTTGCTCACTGGAACCTAGTTTTGTACTGCACACTCTAAGACAATATTGTACAGGTACTCTAGAGCAGGTTTTTTTCCATGCAAGACAACAGAGGGTACTGAACTGTGCAATATAGTAGTAGCAGATTGTGATTCTAGATACTACTGAAAAAGTAGTAAAAATAGCAAAATGCAAATCTGCATGAAATTCTAGTCAAGCAACTGGTAGCAGAGGTAAGTTTTGAAAAACAATAACATCCTGTTTGCTGGATGATGATAATAATACATATATTTACTTTGCACTGATCATTTAACATCACAAAACTATGAGCAAAAATTATGAGGTAGCTTTATACTAAGCATGCTCATCATGTATTATGTATTTGTGTCTACTGAAATGGAAAAGTGTATTCTGTAAGCCATAAATTCTAAATGGACATTAAAGGCATTTCTAACAAGTTCAAATTACCACATGCAAATGAAAACTGAGGATGCAAATGTAAGCAAGTTTTACTCACTTTACTACACTCAGCTGTAGCTAAAACAACCAGTTGTTGGTCACCTAGGCATTACTAGGCAGTTTTTAACTTTAGCAGAGAGTGTAGTTAATTGGCTCTGAAGAAGCCCCTGTCATCACATCATGCATGACATACAAAAATTGAATGGGATAAACAATCATGTCAGCTGCAAGAAGCAGCAGAAAGAAGACAACTCAAAACTTTCATAATTTGATCTACAAAATAATGATAAAAACTCAATACTAAAACAAGAGTTTTGTAATTTTTCAGAAAAAAATTGTTATAATTTTGAAAACATTAAGTTTTCAAAGCTTTATACAGCCAAACTACTCCAAATTACTTTAATAGCTCCATTTTGAATATGTCCTACCCTCATTCTCTCATTTTTACTTTGAAGAAAATTTGGAATTTCTCTTGACACAAAACAAAAAAAATTCAAGAATTCTTTAAGCCTTTTGCAGGCCGTAGGATCTTCATTGTCTGAGCTGTGCTTTCTGATGAGCTAATCTCTTCTTGTTGTTTATACAAGAAAGTAGGTGCTTTTCTCTTAAAAGATTCTTCTTAGACTCAATAGACTTCATGAGGGATTTTGGTGGAGATCAGCTGCTCCTGAAGGTAAGAGTTTGGATGAAAGAAAATTTCATGGAGAAAAAGAAGTCTCATTCTTGAAATAATAGTTTTTCAAACAACAAACAATGTGTAACCTCACAGAAATAGTACAAAGCATTTCAGACAGCAGTGAACTACTGAAATATAAGACATCTGTGGAATAATGGCTGAAGGTGACTTAGAAATTAAAATCATATTAAAGATAGAGCACTGTTCACATATTAAGGAAAGGTATAATATGAAAGAAGCTCCCAGGGTGGAGTGCAACTGGTATGTAAGGAATCCATTCCACAATGGTTCCCTGGACAACACCGCCTGCGAACAACATGGGGGTGGAGTGAAGACTCCACGGCCAGGCTCTGTGAATCACTGCAGAGATGGAAACTTTGTGATACTATGGAACAGATAAGCTGCATTATTTGCCACACTCGGCCAACAGTCTGTCATTTTTTGACAGAGTGCTGTCCTTTGTGTAAACTTTGCTCATTATAATACCAAAACACACCTCCATCCAAAAGGCTGCCAGCCTCCAGAAGGCGACCACCTCTCACTGAGCTTGCACCCTGCATTTTCTTTATCTATACCTTTAAAAGCAACGTGAGAGAATTTTACACCAATCATAATAAAGGTATGTATAACTAGAGTCACTCAAGCTCCACCTCAAAGATAAGAAATGTAAAAATGGTTTAAGAAAGGGGGAATCTTAAGGAAGATACCATTGTGAACAAGTTAGGGAAGAAATCACTGCAAATCACCTCTAACTTCTGGGATCAGTTGCTGGGCTGAGCCTCTCCTCCTCCTCCACAGAGGGGCCTTTGGGTAAGATCTGGACTTTCCCCAAGTGCTTTCTCAGAAAAAAAAAAAAAAGAAATCTCTGCAGAGCTGTTGTTAATGCATTTTGTAACCAAGCTATATTATTTACAATCTTGATACTTGCACATGTGTTTCCAGACAGTGTATTTATCACCAGCAATCCCTAAGAACCTGTAATCCTGTTGCTCCAATAAACTGCATTGTTCACGTAGCTGTTTGCAAACATCTCTCATTAGGTGCTGCGTGTGAGAGCGTGACTAGATGGAAGGCGCAGCGCACTGTTGAGTGCATCTGTGTAATCAGACTCATAGTGCCAAACTGGACATCACTTAGATTCTAAGCCTAGCCACCCCAGCCTCGCTGATATCTGAGGACAAGCTGGAATGCAAAGAGGCTTAGTTTCTACCAAATTACTTTACCTCTTAATGCAACAACATCAAAATAAAGAAATAAAAGGAACTACAAGTTCCTACAGGAGAAAAATTCAGTCCTTCTGCATAGACATGCAAAACACAAGAGAAAAATTTTAATAAAAACATTTTGACTTGTTCAAGCCAAAGAATGCTAATATCATTCACTCTTTTTGACTAAAGCGTAGTGGCTCTAACAGAATTTGATGTCAAATGCTCAATATGGTGACTGTGCTCTCCCTTCTTTTCTGGAACAGGTCAGAAGTGAAGAACTACTATCTGTGCCAAGTTTTCTAAAATGAAAATTGATAGCATGAGAGGAAGTTTTCAAGATAAGTGGCTATTTTATATCAGTGCAGCTAAGCCTTCAAGAGCTTCTGTGGCATGTTTTTTGGAGTTACTTTCCATCAGTCATTTTTAAGGACAGCAAAAAGGACACAGACTCTCTTGTTCTTTGTTAGCAGACTTTGCTTTATTAGCCCTGTTGTTGCCTTTTATGTTGTTCAATAAAAGCTAACTAATCCATGAACCCTTACAGGAATCACCGAGATTGTTCTTACTTGGTTCAGAAATATGGAAAAGAAGCCTTATAGAGTATCTTGCATGATGTTTGCTGCTCATGACCTTCCTGCCCTCTCTCCAGAACAAGTGTTCAAGTCAGCTGGAAAGCTGTAGATCCTCCAGTAGGTTAGTAAAAATTATAAAGCACCCCAAGCATGCAGAGGCATTTCCAGTAGTCTGAAACAGCTACCACCTACCCAGTGTACCAGGAGGCATGTTCCACAGTGGGTATCACTCACTCTCTTATAAGACAGTCAGGGTCAGAATATGTCTAATATGACAATCATTCCTAATTTGTTTGTGATAGGTACAATGTAAGTCATGGAGAATATTCCTGTATATTTTCAGTCTTTATTACCTTTGAGGCCAAAACACACCCCCCCCCAAAAAAACCTGATTTACATCTGCAGAAGGAAGAAAACGGGAAGGAATATAATGGAGGCTAAATTGAAAACCTGGAATCATGGGAGTGGAATCATGATATCCAAAACTAACTGAACCATTCAAACTGATTTAATTGTTTTTTGGCAAGTATCAAAATGCTTACATAAGCCTTAGCATATAAAACCAATTAAATATATACTATCTAGTAGCTTCTACTATCTCATTATTTCCAAATCTCTGCAATACCACAGGTGGCTCTCAGTTATTTCACAGTTTGTCTACTGTATCTTATTTTCAAACAAAATCATGTCCTTTATATCCTTGATTTTTTTGATTTACATGTAAAGACGATACTGTATAAACAGCAAATGATCAAAACTCAGATTTTATACCTTATCTGCAGTACTTTAATCACAAATACTTCAAACAATTACTAAAAATTGCCCTATCCAACTGACACAATAAAGCACTTTTTTTCCAATTAAACTGTCTCTGAGGAACCTAAAATTTAATATCATTAATAGTAGATGCTTGTTCTGGCTGCTCATATGATTGAGAGTGCCAGACATTAGCATTTAAATATTTAGTTCTAAATACAGTATTAAAAATTAAACATAATATTTTAGAACTACTCAAAACCACTGTAACTGTAATTTTGAAAAATGCTAGAAGAATGTAGAGCTTATTCCTATATAGCATATTCCAATATGACAGTTCTAAGTAGTTAGCTTGTGCTCTGTCAGATTAATTCTCCTATATAATTCTCATAATAGTGCCAGTTTTAGCTTTACAAGAGAACTTTTCAGTGTAAAGAACTGACAGGCTTAATGGCTGTCAAGATGTTTATGCTGCTTGAGAAAGTACTCATACACAACACCCGAGGACTGAAGTGTCTTGAAAGAAGCAGGAAATGAGCAGTGCTTATTTAAATATTTACTCATTTATATATATACATATAGGTAAATATATTTATTAAATGTTGCTATCTGGAATAAGATCCCTGGTTTATAAAGCACTTCATAGTCAGCGTCATTCACATCTTTAAGAAAGAAAGACAGCATGACCTGTGGTTTTGGTAGAGATAAATTTTTTCTTATGCTGACAGAGAAAAGAACAGTTTTATCTATAAACAGCCTTGCATTTCTCTATATGACATTTTATTTTATAGCCATACAGAGATAAATTATAAATTATCTTTGTCTAAGCTGTAGCTGTCAGTGATGAGCATAACTCCTACCACTGTGCAGGCACAAGGAGAAAAAGAAAAGTTGTTGCCGTGTCTGGGCTTGTAAAGTAACCCTTTGAAATTCAATAGATGAAGCTGTCAGTGTGGAAGTAATGAATTTAAGTGGCTTTAAGCTTCAAATGCATATTTGTGCATTGTATTTGCTTGCGTCTATTTTTATTTCGTGAACAAATAGTCATCATCAATTTAGCCTTGAATTGAATCCTGAGTTTACACAAAGTCAAATCTTTCATCTTTCTTGGATAATAACATTCCCATGAAATAGCACAGGATCCCCAGACTGAGGCAGTCTGAAGCATAGACAGGGTAGAAGGAAAGGTAAAGCACATCAAATTCAAGTGTTCATATTTCCATATTCTTCTTGGATCAACTGAGCTGGGTCTGCCCAGACTTAGTTTTGCTCACAGGCTTTCCTCTCCGACACTGTTTCTGGAGAAGGTGTGACCCTAGAAATACAGTAACTGTATTCTCATGGTGTCACACTTGAGCTAATATCCCTGCCAAAGCCTGACACACTCTGCCTGGCAGAGGTAGCTGGACTAAGTCTCCACATCTTGCACCAGTAATAAAAAAACGCCCACAATGAGAAACAGAGTAACTCAGGTAGGCTAAGGACAGCATTTCTGTATGACAGTCTTGGAAAGAAAAACACTTGCAGCAGCCCTGATAACAAGGACTGCTAACAATTTCTAGTCTGGAACTAATAACAAGAAACACACACACACATACGCACACCCTTACCATTCACTCTGAAAGGTTGCATTCTTAACAGATTCTGTAGCTATTAGGTTTTCAACACATTTCAACTGTACAATGTATTTCTGTGCAGATCATCTTCCAACAAAACAGAAAAACCATTAAGCTGTAGAAAAATCAAAGACTGCAACAGTTTTCTCTTTCTTGATAAACCACAGTAGGATGTCAGCTATCCTGGCATATCACCTGGTAAGTTTGAGTAAAATGGAATGAGTATTGGTATTTTTAAATGATATTTTTATTTCACACTTAAATATTGAGGTCTTTTCACAAAGACTTTTTCAGCACTTCATGAAGTGTTTTGTGAGAAACTGAGTCACACTGAACCAATAGGAAACTTGGTCAGCTGAGAAATTCTTGAAATATTATTGGTAACAGCAAGTCTGTCAAACATATATGTGTGTGTATATATAACCCCTCTACATTCATTCTCTTAAAATTCTAGCACTGCCTATAATTCAATATCCTGCTCTCCAAAAAAAAAAAAAAAAAAACATTAATCAAACACTAATTCATTAAGTAGAACCTTATGACTATTCTAACTCTTTATTATAAATTAACTTCCAGAAAGATGATGTCCTAAAACCCATATTGACCATTTAGCTCTTAATAAAAGGTGGGGGGGAAGCATAGTTCCTAATCAATAGAGAAGTCTCTCACTTTAAGATGGAAGCACAGCATAAAGGATGACAAAACTGCTCATTGCAATGACCCTTTCCCAAAACATTAGCCATACCTTCTATTGAAGTTCACAGTGTAAGGAATTTCTAAAATCTGACAGTACTATTTGTATTTCATTATATCTTTTACAATTTCAAGTGGGATTAGGAGCATCAAAAGAATTCAGAAAACTCTCCTGAAGATATTTTCAACGTGGATTTATAGAAAATAGAGTATGAAAACTCAGTTTTGCAGACTTTACATAAAATGCAGGTAGTAATCAAAACTGAACTTGACTCTACACTTTCTGGTGTTGTCTCTGAGGTGGGAATACTGTGAAAAGGAAGTAAACGAACAAAATATTCATTTCTGAGAAAGCTGGCAGACTGTGAGCAACAACAGTTTGCGCACAGGGAGACTACTCTCCAGCATGAGGCAAAGATTGTTGAAAGGGGAAAAAGAGCAGAATAAATTAAAAAAAAAAAAAAAAAAAATCACACTCTCAACCCAAACTAAAGTAGTAATATATGCATGCCCATATAAAGCAGAAAGAATTCAGACTCCTATTTTACTGATACATGTCAGTATCTGAAACAGTATTCAGAAAAGTAAAAGAAATGGAGCAATAATATTTATGTAATAAGCATCTATTACACTTAGTCTAATGCTAAGCACATATCGCTGTTGCAGAATTTTCTACTCCTTGTTGCTTCAGAGCTTTAAATGAAACTTTCACAAACAGCACTTCAGAGAAGAATACTGCAATGACTGCCATTATAGAGATGAAGGTCCTAACTTGCTTAGCCAGTGATATCTAAACGAACAATTGGCCACTCATGCATGGGCAGCTGAAGAGCAAAAGTAAAAACCTTTTAAAAGTCAATGAGAAATTCCTACCCAAATGGCAGATGTAACCATTGTCATAGGCTGATTTCCTATTCTTCTGACACCTGGTACAAACTGTACATCAATCAACAATTTTCTATCAAGTGCCAACTTTTGCTTCAGGGAAGTCTTTATTGTCTTAATCCAATGCAAATATTTGAAGAAAACAGTCTCCACTAATCAAAAATTCCTGAACTTTTCCTGTAGATACAATTTAAAAAGAATGGATAATCTTGCAGAGAGAACAGACACTTTTGAACAGTCTGAGCGTATTCCTCAGGACATGACACATGGACAGCTTTGGGAGATGAGAACAAAAACAAAACAAAGAGCCTTTGGAAAGGGTACAGCTCTCAGTGTATTTTTTTAAATGGTCTTCTAAACTAATGTAAATGTTATAAGCATCAAAGTATTCATGTCTTATTCAGTCTCCCTACAAAAGGCTACAGAATCTAATTTTCTAATCAAATTAAATCTATACATAATGATGAAGTTTCATATTTTCTTTTACTTACATTATTTTCAGTCTGTTGGTTTCCAACACATCACTTCACAATATAGGTCAAAGTTTTAGCCAAAGTAATGTAATTATAACCTTACAGTGTCTATTTCTAATTATACTATGACCTATAAAAAGTTAGCTGAGTAACGTCTCAGGGAATAGAGAAGACTGAGCATTAAGTTTCACCTCAACACACACAAAAAAGCTGTAATATCCCCACCAAAACATGGAACTAAGAGCTTTACACATAACAAACATCTTTTTTACCTTCAGAAGTGAAAGACTTAAATTGGTTAAGCTTAAGATTGTGATTGAGAAATGTTACATTGTATAGAATAGGGAGCAAAAGAGACCAAACAAGCTTTTCTCGATAGTCAGAAATCTACTTCCACAGGGAAAAAGATCTGACAATTTTGCAAGTTAGATTTATAGTGTACAGGAAACATAATATATTATTTCAAGCCAAACACATTTAGACCATGAAATACTTCTAAAGAAACCAATTTTAAAAAAAATATTTGTTTAAAGAATTTAATATTGATAAAAGAACTTAAAACACTGCTAATTTATTTGTTTAGACATTTCTAGAGTTTTGTGAAAACGCTGTTAATGTATTGATTCAGACGTTTCCAGAGTTTTGCCAAATATTTCACTTCAATGGTGTCTTACCTCATTTATACTGGAAGGAGAGTTTTCAGGCATCAGCTTTGCAAAAACACAGTCCTATTTCCTTTCCTCAGCTAAGGGAGTAACTAACAATGTAACTAGCAATTCAGAAAACAACTGTCTGTTTTCAAGACAGACAAGTAAGCCAATCCATCTTCAGTGCAGCAGCAACAGCAGCTTCTGTTCTGCATGAAATACAGCAATCGTCTGCTGCCTCTACCTATGTTATTGCGTGGATCAAGTTTAGGCCTGTCTGCTCTTCCTCTGCACGTTCTGAGCTACAGTAGTGATTTCTCTGAATTCAGATCTGCTGTATGGCAGCTAACTGAAATTTCAGCCGACACATGTAGACTTGCAATTAGCAAGGTTATTTTTAGCACTGACCTAAGTTCCAGCAGAATGTTTATGGCATTATGACAGGAAGGAATCTAGAATAGTATCGGTCACTTGGTAACCCTGTAAAGCTGATCTCAGAGAGGAGAGACCCTCTAACTGACAACATAAGAGTAATTATCTAACCCCCAATTCACTTCGATTTTCAATTTTTAAGCTTTGAATAGAATGGATGTACTTATGGGGTTAATATTAGGAAGCTTAGAATTTATTTTAGGACCTGGTAGATCATATGCTTGGAACAAATGTATTAATAGGAAGTTATGACTTCCCCAGTGGGGTGATTCATCACCTACAAAACAGAGACTGTTACTTTTGAAGTGCTCACATTTCTAATCATTACCTATTAGGTTCTGAATGGGAAGAGAAAATCACTTACAGAACTGAACTTAATTACAGCTGAACTTTTAGCTTCTCCTTGGTCATCTTGAAAAGGGCTCCCTCTTCTGCACAGACCTTCAGTAACCCTCGTTTGCCCTGGATTCCTTCTGAATTCTCTGGCTGTCTAACTATTTCAAAGTCGTGTCGAAAGGCTCAGTCATACCTCCACGCCCTCATTCGTTCCTCATTCTTATTCCTCCCCCCCTCCTTTCTTCTTTTTTGTTCATGGATCAGCTTTCTTGTTCCCACCCATCCTCATACTTTCAATAGTGGCAGATCTAACCTCACAGATGGAATCATGACAAACAGCTTCTCTGACTGCTCCAGATTAGAAATATAATGGTCAGTCAGCTCATGTGAGTACATACACGACAACTTTTTCTGAAAGCATCACTATCAGAAACATTATTAAAAGTGAGACATTTGTTTTAAAATGATGAGGACAAAAATAATCCAACCCAAAGAAACAGAAATCCTCACCAAGAAAAGTTGTTTCTTTTGCAAATTATTTAGTAACTTCTACACATTACTAATCACAGTGAAACTGCTCCCTTGATCTTGTATCAAAATTTACCTGAGGCAAAACACACTTTTAAGAATTAGGAATGTTGAGGAAACAATATTCTTATTTGTATACTGATATAGATACAAACTTGAGATAGTATTCTAAACAATTAGCAACAAGCTGACTGTTAGAGGTATCCAAAATAGCGAAATTTAAAACACAACACAGACAGCAGGCAAAGTCTTGAAACGTATCACAAGATCAAGAGTTAGAGTTTTTGAGTGAGCTGACCATTCATATAACCCCTGAAATGGTCAACACTCAGAAGGATACTGTAGTCATCACAAATAGTACAGCACCTGAATGCTTACACACTTCTGAACTCTGAGTGTAAGGACAGAAATGTTACTGTTATAGATACACAATTACCCTTCTTCAGAAGAATACCTTTATAAGAGAAGATGCCTTATGAAATATCATAACTATTTCAAGACATTGGCTTGCTAACATAGGATAGCCTCAGCTGTCAAAAAATAAATAAATTACGGGAAAAGATTTCCTCTCTCTCAAACATCTTCTTTTTTGAAGCCCAGGAATCACAAAATTTATGATAGATGTGGGTTTTTTTAATTTTAGATCATTTTCTGTAAATAAAAGTCAACTTCTGCAGGAATAAACAGCAATATTAAAAGGAAAAAAAAAAAAAAAGAAAAGAAAAAAAAAGGAAATAAGGTAACAGTATTTGAGTCAAAAAATGGCAGGACAAATACCAGTAAGACAAATGTTTTGTTTCAGTGCTTAGCAAAACAGCAGATTAGGACTACTGACTTCAGAGTAGAAAGGAGAAAAATTTGACCGAAGCAGGATTTCCAGGTTTGGCCACAGTGGCTTGTTCTGTGCTCAAAGATCATATCCTATAATACATTACTAGGATTTACTCATGTCATTTAGAACAGTGTTATATGAAGCTCTCTGGCCAAATTTTTAAAAAAATATATATATATCTCAAAAACATTTCAATCTATTTCAGTTGAAAATATTCCAGTTGAAAATATTTCAGTTCCAGATTCAAATAATTCTGGTTCAGAAATATTATAACTTTTATAGGAAAAACATTTTTTTCCATCAAGTGCTATTACCTAAACAGGCTACTGGAGGTTTATATCCTTTTTACAATATGAAATACAAGGTTAATTAAAACCTTTAATTAATATGCAATGGTGACATGATACCTTGAGATGCTTATAAATCTGCAAGAGCCTCCTCTGTTTTGGAGCTTAACTTGTAAAATGCTGAGAAAACATTAACAGAGGATGAGTAGCTCAGTTCTCTTTTTGAGACCTGCCTTGTATAATAGCAGGAAAACCATTTCCTGTTGAATACCAGGTAACTCCAAGAAATGCATCTCAGCATGTAGTTTGCATTACTAGCTAGTATTTTACTTGCTGATTTCACTGTCTGTTCCAGGAGGGAGCCATAGATGACTCAAGCTGGGTGAGAAAGTCATGTAGTCTATTGACAACTTGGAAATGGACTACCTGATTAAGATAATCAGGAAAACTATAAAGATCATGAATAAATCCGTAGTGAAAGAAATATAAGCAGAATAATATACATGAGCTGACATTTTAATAAACAAACGCTACATAGTAGGAGGATAATTCAGCAGAGGTGGATGGTCTCATCGTAAATGTTTTGAGAGATTTTTATTGCTAGCAGCTCTGCACAACAGGGCACATTTTCAGCAAATTATTCTGGAGATGTGAAAGAGACAAGGCAGTAAGGAAAACAACTCAAGGGTAGAATTAACAAGCAAGCCATTTTTCTCCCAGAAATACAAATATTTTCAGAAAGGTTAGGCAAAGTGCAAATGCTTGATGAAGTGTTGCCTGTGATCAGTTTCATCACTCATGGGTTGACCTATACATTCTAAATAGAATTATTGGGTGGGGAGTTTTTTATTTCTTAAAAATGAGGGGCTATGGGGCTTTAGCAAAACAACAAACACCAAACCTAACAAAAATACCACAAACCAACAAACAAACCAACCACAACACACCACAGGAAAAAAAAAAACAACCAAACCACAAACCACCACACAAAAACCCCACAACCCCCAACCAGAAAATAAAAGATTAAAGTATCCTGATTTTGAACTTGCAATATCACTATCTTTTTTCAATTATATACTTTTGTTTGAGGTTTAATTTCCATGTTTTTTCCCTTGTGCTATCTTTACTAACCAGACAGCTTACATAACTTATGTTAGAAACTCACATTTTTAATATAGTAGACTAAGAATGCAGCCCTCCCCTGCAACCACTCTGATCTTTATGACTATGGCAGAGCTGGATAACATGAGTTAAGCTAGTTTCAAGTTTCCCAGTTAAATAAATCTCTGGGAAAAATACCTATTAATTTAAATCAAAATTTTGTAAAGAAAATTATGTACAACTTGACTGGAAAAGTTTCTCAAAAGCAGAATAGGCTTTCTGTCCACAATATGCCGTTTGTATAAGTGACTCAATGTCCACAATTAAAAAACAATTGGTTTACAACCTATTATGATACTGTGGTTCTCAAGTGGGACACAAAAGACCAAAAT
>JAAGNO010019449.1:21083-78212 GCA_033439905.1 Ceryle rudis
AATTTGTGATCAGAAGCAAATGTACTCATCACAATTCAAAATGATGAAAGGCCCCACCAAAAGATAAGTCTGTATATATAATGCATAATAATATATAAGTCTGTATATATAATGCAACTTGCTTCGAGTCCTTTTTGAAGCATGTAACCACAGCTAAGGGCAGGTATGGTTGCAGGGCCAGCTGAGAAGAATACAAGCAATATATTTCTCAGAAACTTATAAGATGCATTTTCTCAGCTAATACAGATTATGAAGCACAAATACACTGCTCAATGGGAAAGGGAAACTGCAATTTAGTACCAGTTTCTTTAGATTTCTTTAGAGTCTAGAAATCCACTAGATTCAGTAGATGTTATATTTTCTGAAAACTTATGAAAGGTCTGTCAAAATTTTGGAGTGCTAGAATTACTAATGCAGAGCTGCTTTAAGACCTCTAAATTAGACGTGTTTTCCAAAAGGGAAAGGAAATGTTTCAAAAAAATAAAATAAAAAAACAAAACAAAACGCATTCCATCTTTTGAAATGCAAGACCTAGAATCATAACTGACTCCACAAAAGCTGTTATTTTCCTCCAGGAACTCCTTTACAGGGAGAAAGAGAAATCATTTACAGGGAGAAAGAGAAGAGCATTCATAAAGCTTCAACAGGTGTAACTGGTAGGTATTACTTTTCTTCCCTGTTTCTGCTCAGGCCATTGTAAATGGTTCAGCTCCTGTTGAAAGAGAAAGCTGGTTCATCCATCCATCTCTGATTCTGCACAATGTCACTAGACAGAGTTACATGGAACACATCAAAATCTTCAGATCAAATCTTTTGGTTGAGTTTATATAACACTGTTAATGCTTCTCAAGGGATCAAAAAACAATCCAAGAAAAAAAAATTAAAAATCTAGTATGCATTTGTAAACATTTCTGAAGATGATGATGCCACTATATCTACAGTGTCAGTTAGACATTAGCCTGCTCAGACTTGCCACTCAGGTATATTTATTAGATGCAAACAATGAGACCAAGCTCCAGAAAAATCCTTAAGAAAAGCTCAGGGTCCAGCACAGTTCCTAGACTGCCTCAAGAAGACAGATCATGCTCAGGCAAGGCCACATGAACTTCATCTCAATCCTCTCACTTCAGTGACAGGATGGCTACTACGCACAGGGTAACATTTCAATTAAAAGTATAAACATAGCGATATAGACATATTGCCTTCTCCACAGGAAAATACACAGCACCCTTTTGCTGTCCTTACTTGCCTGTTAGTTGTGAGATTTTAGCTAATTTATCAAGGAATCACAGTCATTCACAGAAGGGTTTTTAATGGTTAACTATAAAGAAAGGGATTTCATTCTGAGAAAGTATTTATGTAATTGGAGAGGCAAGTATCCAGGGATATTTAAAAAAAAAAAAAAAAAAATCAACCTTGTGGAACTTGTTCTTACTAAAATGCAAGTGTGTTATGCTATTGAAATATTCATTTGCATTTCTGGCATTCAGACAGCAATCATCCTATAACCTGAAATTTCTTCTGTCAGCTCTCTTGTAATAAAAGCCCATCAAGCAATTTTAACAATAACAAAGGAAAATAAAAAGTTCCTTATATTTTGTGCAGTTTTCTGTGCCTGCTCTTTGACTGCTCCCTTATGCCATATTACAGTTTTTAGATCTCTAATGTAATTATAAATTGAAAAAGCAACAACCATGACAGTACGACGACTAAGAAGTAAAATGTCCACAAATTATAGTGAAATACACAAAGCAAGAAAACAGCTGTAAACATAATAGTTCACAACCCAGATCAGAACTAGACAACTGTTAGAAAACAATAATATTCTCCCTTCTAAACAACACATAGACTCAAACAAATCCTCAAGAAAAAAAAAAAATCACCAGGGGTATGTGGCATTGCTTTTTGTGTGTATGCTCTTATGTAAAGCTCTTAGCTTTTTGTGTGTATGCTTCTGTTTAAACACACACATTTCTTTTATAAATATACAATTAAATATATTCTTTCAGCTAAGTCACAGCTACCATAATAAAAATTCCTATTGACATCTTTACTTTCAAATAAAAATGATGATACAGTGTCAATGGCCTTAATTTAAAAAGCTGACATTACTAAATCTTACACCATTGAAACAGTATGTCCAACTCTGGACATCAGTAAGTATTCTCATCACATATACATCTACTAAACAATAAAATACATTCCCTCCACAAATGTTTTGGTTAATTAATTACACGATGACTTCATATACAACGTTTTTTCCCCCATACCGAAAAGTATTTATATCATTACATCATTATATCCAGTAAACATTTGTGTTTGAGTCAGATTAAGATACTGACTAGAGAAGACTAATAGGTAACATCTGTGCTGGAATTTGATGTTTACTTTACTATTTCTCCAGAGACCACTGGTGGAGTATATTAGCTCATTTTCTAAAGCCTGTATTAGCATATTTTAACATAGGAGCAATGCAAAGTGAGAAGAGGGAGAAATAATAATTACATTTGGTCAAAGAGCAGTTATATGCATTCATGTATCACTGATGTCTAACCCAGAAAATCTGGAATATGTACATATTTCAAAAGTATAGCTATCCAAATGAGAGGGAGATTTTGCAAAGTATTTAATTTTAGAACTAGATGAAGAAACTGAAAGTGCAAAACGCCCACTTGTTTCCTCATTGTAGAGCTTCAGTTCCCTTTTCACAAGCAAACGTTCACCATTCTTCTCCCAAGTCTCTTGACTGCTGAATAATCCAAACGTCTACTTTAGGGCAACATTAAGACCTCCATAGCATTGCAGATGCCACTCTGCTTTTGTATCTATACTCCCCTGAATTACACATTATCTTTCTACGTCCAAATACATTGCTCAGAAACTAATGAATGCATCTTTACCCTTGCAAGAATAGCAGTCTCTTGGAGGGAATGTCACCTATGCCTTTTTTCTTTTTTAAAAAACTCTTTTGCCCAAGTCTGGTAGGGATATACAGTGCTGGTGTCTTCTACTCCAAGGAATATTTGAGTCCCTTTGTCACAAAAGCAAGAAATCTGATCATTTTTGTTGGCATGCTTTCCCTGCTCTTTAGAAAGAAAGGCCAAGCATAAAAAGGGTCCAGCATGCTGTTTGCAACATCTATTATTTATTCATTTATCCTGATAAATTATGCAGGCCAGAAGCTCCATTATTACTGGGGTTACCAGTTAAGTTCTTTCCAGCTCTTAACCACTTTCATTCCCTTAATACATAGATAACAGCACACTAAGCAAATAGTTCTCATCTTTCTACTCAGAAATCATGTCTCTGCAAAAAGAAATTTCTTACTGTTTCTCCGTTTTTTCTTTTTCTTAGCTCCCAGTTCTTTTATTTTCCTCTTATATTCTAACCAACAGCCTTCCATCTTAATTTGATCCCTAAAATAATAGCAGCTTTCTTTAGAAGGTAACTAAATCTCCAATAAAGTGTATAGGTTCTTTCTGTCTTCGTACTATGTCTTCTATGGCACTCGAGCAATGAGATGTCAGTGGGTTTGTATAAATATGGGCTATATCAATGAACTTGTTTAACAAATTCTAACAGGAGGGAAAAAAAAAGCAGCTTAATTTCACTCTTAACTGCACAGACTGAACAATACTGTCAGGAGAGGGGAAAGGTTTTTTTCTTCTAGGCTGCATAGCACAATTTAAATACACCTAATTTATAAAAGTATTGTGTCAACCTGTCATTATTCCCCCCCCCCCTTTTTTTTTTTTAAATTTGGCTATCAATATACATTAGCTATATGTTAGGGGTATAAAATTTCATTTTGAAGTTACAGTATTATCTACAACTACACTAGATCATAATTTAAAAATTAGATTTTAAATCTTGGTGTTTATTGTTTTTTCTAAGGTTACTGCTGAAAACCAGATTGTTTGAATATTAATAAACCAATCTAGTCACAAGGAATACTCAAGTACTTGACGTTAAAAATGTGCAAACGCCTACATAGGTGTAACATACTCACTTACTGTAAAGTATCTGTAACAGCAAAAGTGGTTTCCACACTAACCAGAATATATAACCAGCAGCAATCCAATTGTTACAAGCAATCAGAACAGTATTTTTTTTCCATTAAGAACTTAAGACAGGGCCTTCACAAATGAGTTCTTAATAGACAACCAGAGCAGAATAAACATTAGGACAGAAGGTAGGCAAAAATGCAGTCCTGAATCATCTTGTTCAGTTGCCATTTAGCTCATAGAAATCTAAATACCACAGGTACATCTCTATTGCTCATTCCATTAAACATATCCAGCTGCCTAAAATTTTGCATTTCTGAGCTGACTACCACCAGTCCTGGCAAGTCTGAGTAACTCTGCACCTAATTTCTGAACCTAATGAGTACCTAGAAAATTAGCATTTACTTGATCATCATTTTCATCCTTGAAGGCACTGACATGGTAGTGAGCGAACAGCATGCCTAATGCCTCCAGGATTGCACTCTATATAGAATAGAGCATTTGCCTCTGTGTATGTGATAACATATAGCCAAGGGATTAGGACAATTTTTTAGGGATATGGAAAAAGTGGTCTTGCTCTCCTCAGGCACAAGAGAATTTACCCTAAAAGATACAAATCCAAGATGACTTTTATAGATGTGGTGTTATAGTAGTAAAGCACGTTAAGATGTGGTAAAAAAGTCACATCTTTTGCTTAAAAAACCCATCATTTTGAGCAAGACTGTAGAAATGCCATACAAGTTGGTAAGCTTCTAAACAGTGTGGTTGTTGGCCAGATAAAGTTTGAGAAACACAAGTTTATTTCTGGTAATTCCTGTTTTCCATTCTGGCTTTTTTCAAAACAGGAATATTCTCAGGGTACAGAGGAAAACTTAGAAGTTCAAGTAATCACACTCACCTACTGCGAAAATAAGTTAATAAACCTACCTGTTTGATGTTCAAGCTTGGACTGTAAGTAAAGGGTAGCCTCTGCAAAACCCATCTTCAGAGCAGTTAATCTGTATTTACCAGCATTTACACTCAACTGCCCTACTCACTGCTGTGATTTCAAGCTGTTCAGAGGTAAACTAAATAAGAGTTCCTTTAAAGTGTGTATGAAATCTTGTGTTTACAAAGTATAGAACTAATACAGATAGCAGATATGCTCTGCCAATATATAAAAGTATCAAGCTATCATGATAGTATTATTGATGTAGATTTTTATATGTCATCTGCTCCTATAGAGTTACTTATGAGTGCCTAATACATTTGCAGTACATAATATATTTGGTCTGAAAACTAACTTGTACACAAGAAATATGACATCCTACAAACAGTTTTTTTAAATATTAAATATCCATGACATTTTTTTATCCAAATTAATCTTATTACCCGTTGGTTAAATGCTAGGTGAATTTTAAGGCACATAAAGTTGCCCCATGGAGGTTCTTGGGATGAGTGCGCAATAAATTTAGCATTTGACTAGAGGCTTAGCTAGCATGTGCTCTTAACACTAACCCTTCCCCTCCAAAAACAACATTTCACCGGTATCAGTGAAACAGAAACATAATTTATGTGTTGATTTATATAAACATATTCCACTGGTAATGTTCTATATAGATAAATCTATTTATTACCTTTTCTTTCACCATACTTCCATAAGCAAATTTTGTTTTGATTTGCAGCCAGTGAGGTAGCATATTTCTGGCAATGTTTCACTTGTATTAAACCCTCTGGCTAATTAAAAAATAAATACTCACATCTGCAGTTACTTGGATTGTAATCTACAAACACTTTCAATTCTTTGGAATCACTATGCTTAAAAAGCAGTGTAATACATGGTACATTTATAGATATATTACTGTTCGGTGTTTAAGTGTTTCACAAACACATGACCTGTCATCTAATGAGATACTGGGTTGGATTTGGGAAAAGAAAAAAAAAGAAAAGAAAAAAGAAAAAAAATCAAGGATAAGAGTAAAGTGATTTTGTATATATTTTTTTTTCCTTGAAATAATTGATCTAACATGGAAATATCCTATATGCCACACAGAGAATCAAGACCTAAAGTTTTCTTACTGAATTTGCAGTACAGAAATTCTGATATGCAGAACTGTATGCAATACAGCTGCAGCTAGCATTTTCTTTTTTATACTTGAAGTTAACAAAGAATTTGAAGATTCTGAATATTTTTTTAATTGCTTCAAATCTACAGTGGACACAAACTCAAATATTTCAAGAAGTCACTCTTTAAAAAATTCTTCAGTAAATTTTGTTTTACTTATTCTTGTTGCTAGCATAGAGAATATTTCCCCTCTCCCTCAGCATTCAATTGAAATATTCAAGCTCTTTCAAACGTTAAACTTTTCAGAATCATTCTCTCAGAGACGTTTACAGCTTTAACAAGACTATGGAGACTGAAATTTATCAAGTGTCCTCAGTTTAAGAGAGTCCCTCTGAGATACATAGTCCTACATATTTAGGACACATTAACTAGCTCAGTATGATTGTTAATAATGCCAAAATGAAATAAATTTGCTTCATGAAGCATAATTGTTAAACACATCCAGAAGTCTTCTGAGAAATAGCTCTGTGAATTTAAGAGTCATTATTTCCCTTCACCTTATTTTGAATAACAGATCTCATCAATCTGCTGAGCAAACCTTCACTTGAAGGATCATATCTTGCCCGCAAACAAAACAGCTGAACAAAGTTGCAGTCAACCTCTCCAGTTAAGGTCTTCTTGTCACCTGTTGAGTATAACAGCTATCTGTTGTGGCAAGCTTCTGTCAAGACACAGTTCACATAATATTTCAATTAGGAACTTCATCTTCAAAACCTTCTGTAAAGACAGTCACTAACATTTTCTGTGATCATTTGTAAAATACCAGTTAAGTTACGGTAACCTGATGAGGCTTAATGCTTCGCCAAGTTCTTTTATACCACACAGCTCTCTGTATAGTCTAGAGATTCAGACTGCAGGAAAACTTCATCTGTGCACTTTCTTAAAAGTGGTTTAGATAGTGCAGGTGAAAAGCTGTACAATTGCAGAAGCAAGGTGTGTTGTCACAAGCCTCAGGCTAAGAGAGCCATTGAGAATCGTCAAACCAAAGGTGAGAAAAAGGAATAGCCCTGATTCTAATGTTACAGAAGGACATGTGGTAGATAAAATACTTCAGCAGTACTGCTATATTGAATAAGTCCTTTTACACAACAGTTCCAAATTACAAGAAATTGAACTTAGGGAATTTGTCTTCCAGACCCAGCCATATTTTGAGTGAATTATTTACACATTAAAAACAAACAAACAAACAAACAAACACCTGATTTTTGCTCTTGAAAGGAATGGATATGGGGGGAAAAAGGTTGAGAAGTACTCAGAAAAATCATTTGGACCAGCCTTCAGTATTTATTCAATAAAATCAGCAATACTTAATATTATTTATGCAGTAAAAGCCTACTGAATTCAGAAGGAGGGGACAACAGAGAAAGAGATTTATAGTACCCTTGTCTTGTATTTTTTCAATATGCTAGTAATGGAACAAAAAAAAAAAATTGAATAACCTGTATTTCACTGCAGATATAGCAGAAACTAATACACTTTAATATATCACTTTTGCAATTCATTACAGTCTTCACATCCAAGTTTTAAGTACAAGGAGAAAAGCAACTAAAAATTCTTTGACTCTCAAAAAAATGGCAACAGCTAGCAAAAGGATAATGGTTACATGATATTTGACCTCTATTCAAAATTCATTAAAATCTTATTCTAGGAGTCAAGAGGAAAGATGAAAGATCCAGTCAAGAGATTTCTGAGGCTGATCCAGGTGTCCTGGACTTAAATCTCTCTACTTGGAAAGAAAGAAAAGATCAGTGGCCTGCAAAGATCTAAAGACACTACCATAGCATAAAATGTGTTTTTTTCTATGGCAATATATAGTATATGGTTCAGACATCTAAGTCATAAAGAAGTGGTGGAGTACTTTACTCCACAATACATTAGAAGTTAGCAGAAATCTCAAATACAAAAGATTGTATTAGATCATTCAAATGACATTTTTCTTCAATAAAATAGAAGACATTACTTGAAACTGAGTTGAAATGAGTTGAAACACTAGACCCTTCCCTGAGAGGGTTAAGGGATACGAAGTAAAGCAGAAGAATGGGAATTGAATCCAAACTGGAACTCAGGAAGATTCCAAGAAAGAATCTTCTGTAAAAGCAAATACATTTTATACAGAATATAAAAGCTAAGTAGATCATGAAAGCTTCTCAGCAGTTTAACACAGTACAAGTACAGAGAGAGTAGTTTTGGATTTGCTTGTAGTAAACCCAATTTTTTTCACCTCTGTTACAAATATTCGCAGTTGGTAATAGCCACACTGACTGTGAGAGATGTAAACCTATCTTAGCACAGCTTGATTTAAGCGTGATGACCAGATAAATGAGAGTTATGATTCATGCATCTAGATTACTGAAGCACTCAAGTGAAGCTGAGCTTTCCAGGAAATTTCCCAAGGGATGACATAAGACAAGCCTCCCCCTCATGTTGCATGGATAGTTCTGAGAAAGGGCATTGCAAAAGTGAGAAAGCAAGTATTTTCAAAGGATCAGTGGTGGCTAATAAAGCCCTAAATCACGTAGCATGAAAAGAGACTGGCAGCAAACACCAAAATACCCAGGGAACAAATCACAAAAAAAAGAAACAACACTTGATTACAGAAAGAGCAAAGCATAGACAGATCTAAAATGGAGATACAGAGCAAATACTCACAAGAGAAAGAGAAGTTCTGTTTGCTGAACATTTTTTCCAAGGAATAACATAAAATTGCTGCAGCAGCCCAGATCCTCAAGCAAGCCTGCCCTATCATCACAAACCAATTGACATCCAGAAGAAGGAAACTAACTTTAAGCATTCAAAACAAATAGAAAGCTGCATGAAAATGGAATTGGATGTCTCCTGGCTGAGGAAAAGAAACTATAAGAAAATGAAAAATAATTTTATTTGCAGTTTAAAAATTATATTCAGAAACTTTTATAGACATCTGAAATACTTTTTCCTGTCTACTCAGAAATGGTGAAGCTTCACACTGAGCCCTGTGTCCAGCCAACACAAGAATTCGCAGATCAGCTGGAAGGAACCCCTCAAGGACAATTATTAGGGCACATGAGGAAAAAAAAAAAAGTAAGTATCTATATGAGGTTATGTCTGGGTTTCTTTGCTTTGCTGTTTTTCATTAGATTACACAATGCAAGAGGATACAAGGATAAATAACTTAAAATATATTTTAAGTCTGAATAAAAGCATTTCTACAACACTTGTTTTTTTTACTTGGTTTTGTCTGTGAACAGGTTTAAAGGTAAGTAGATGATAGCAGTTCTGCATTCCTAATATAGTTTGTTAAGACTCCTGCATTTTTTTACTACTACAGATCTTTCTGAAAGCTTTTTACTCTGTGAAATTAAAAATATATCAAATGTTTTTAAAATACATTGAAATGCAAGTCATTATCATGCACACATGGAGATACACATGTGTATCCTGTGAGTCCAGGATCTGTACACAGAATATTAGACAGCCTCAATGACAAGCCCTCCCAGGATGACAGGTCAGATAATTGAGATTCTCTCTCATTATTCTTTCGTCCTTTTTTACAGTCACATTAACCAGAGTTTTTTCCAAGCCCCAAACAATCCGTAGGTGCTACAGCAACTGCTTACATGGTAAAAAAGCATTAGGAAAGTATTTTATGAACAACCATTGACTCTTGTAACTTCACCAATAAACTCTACAAAGGAGAAAACTGGGGGGTAATGCTATTCATCAGCTGACCTCTATTTGTAAATAAAACACCTTAGTGGATGTATGAGACCAAGCTATATGTACAGAATATGCTCATTTCATTAGCAGTCGCAAATCAGTTCTGCTTGTGCTCTGACTCAGCTCTAACCTGTGTGCAAATGCCATACTCAATCTCCACAGACCTTTAGTTTCAGCTTAGGACTTCACTAATACAGCCACAAGCAATTCCAGATCAGTACTGGCACTGAGTCCAGCAAGATTTATGTCTCCCTGCAGATATGCCTCTTAGGCATGTTTGCTAGAAAACTACCACATATTAGGGACATCGTTCTTTTGCTCATCAAAAGCTGGCAATGTCTACCCCAATTTTTTCAGAAAAATGTCAGGACCATAAAAAACCCTCAAGATCAAGTACTTGGTCAGGACCGATTACAGTACAATTGCTCTACGGTTAGCTCTAGTACACTGAGTTGTATTTTAAGACAGCCTACAGCTTCAGTCCTAAAATAAACACAAATAAAATGCCAGCGTGCTGAGTATGAAGGAAGTCTCTGTTCACATAAACAGGCCTCAGAATGCAACTCTGAAGACAGCTCCATCTGAAGAGATAACATTTGCCTGCTATTTTTGGAGATTGTTTGCTGCCTTCAAAAGCACGCTTCATCCGCTGCAGCAAACCAAGCCATGCAAACTAACCTACACATACATAAATATATAGTCACAGACAATAGCTATCTGAATTTCACCTTAAATTTTCTTGATATCTTTAAAGATCCAATACCAAAATTTAAATCTGTGACCAAGACAGAGATAATTGTTTAAAGATATTTGTATTCAGTTGTTGCTTTGGGGGAATTGTTGCTCTTTTGGTTTATATAAAACACAGATATATTGAGGGACAAAGTCCAGTCTTGCTAATGTATTTTCTTGATGGAAAAAAAAATATAAGTAAAATAAAAGTTTTATATATTGGCTGTGACTGTTTGAAGCTTATAACTTCATATTTCTTACTAAGACTCAGATATGGAAAAAAAAAAAAGAAAAAAAAAGTCCACATATTTATGTAGTGCCACTTCACTTCAGTTTTCAACTTCAGCTTTACATGAATGAGAGGCCAGACATTAGATCGTGTTTCTACCCTACTGCCTCTGAAACTTGCTAAGTTTTCAAATGAGCAGCCGTGCTTACTGGGACAGAACTGTGGGAGTTTTAAGTACGGAAGCCCATTAAAATCAATAGGAATACTTTGGGATCTAGTCAGGTTACTGTTAGTGTTGTATTAGCTGCTCTTACAGTCTGAACATGTTGATTAATATCGTTATGACTGCTGACTTAAGTGATATATAAATAATGTTACAAAAAAAAATCTGAGAATTATATGACTTTTATTCTCTCCTTGAAAAGGATTTATTCGCTTTTTAACACAGGCTGTCAGACACGCTACAGCAGTTCTGAAAAGACCTTTACTTGACTAGTAGCAGAGTTGAGAAAACCTCCTTCACTGAAAAGCCTGCAATGTAAAATTCATCCTACCTTCAGCTGTACTAGATGCACATCCACATGCTTGCTATCCGAGTCCTGTTGGACAGAGTAGGTGAGATCCCTGACTCTTTCAGATGTCATCCGAAGCCAGGTCTCAATTTCTGGCAAGTGGAGAACAATCTTCCAATCAGCTCCAGTGTGTAGAGGTGGAGGCTTTTCATACTGCTGGCCAGAATCAAGGTCCTTCATGGCATCCTCTTCCCCATCTCGTTCCACCGTAGGAGTCATGTTTATAAGCATAGGAGATGCATCAGATGGCATTGGATCCAGTTCTTGTGTTCTCATGGGAGAAAGCGCTACATCCATGGCTAACATGGGAAAGTCTCAACCGTAATTCTTTCCAAAATAGCTGCAAAGATAAAAAGAGACTGCTGTTATGAAAGCAAATTTAAACTAAATAAATAAAAATAAAAAATGTTCACAAGACAAGGAGTAAATTACAACGTCTGAGGTATTGTACTCCTAAATAAATTCTTATCCCTGAAAATCTACACTAGATGTTCAAGGATAAACAAATTTGTCAAATTAACTTTGTTGATTTGAATAAATCAGTTCATTCTTTGAAAAAAAAAAAATAACAAATACCACATTTCTCATTGTAGACACCTTAGAAAACACAGTTTTCATTGATGAAAAACACGTGCTCAATTTCTAGAACTGCAACATATACTGAGCATTGGGAAAGCTATCAAAACTTTACTAAACTCCACAAGTTAATACAGGATTTCTCTTTGCATTTATACAAATACAGTAGCATGTATTAGAATATATTAATTGGCCTGAAAATTATGACTAACCACAAACTATCTCAAGTTTGAATTAAACTTACCAACTATCTACTCCAATATTGATCACATACAACAAAAATTTTGAAGGCAAATTTCAAGCAAACATTGAGGACACTTGGTTGATGCACTGTAGGCAGATTTTAGTTTTCAAATTTTAATTCTTGAAATTTTGTTAGATTAAGGTCTAACAAATTATCAAACAACTCTATCAAAACTGAGAGAATTCCAAGTGTCAAAATACATACCTAAAATTAAAACAGTATTTTATAAGAGTCTTTATTAAAGCCCAAAAACTGTGTCATCAAAACACATTTACAATATTCACTGGAAAAAGTAAGTAAAACATTTCACTTCGTACTTCTTTCTCTACACACTCTAGCTCTAATACATAGTAATGAACATGTTCACACTCCAAAAGCTGCTAATACAGAAGGCAGTTGTAAACCTGATGCCCAAGAAAAAACAAAACAAAACCAAACCAAATATATACATAACAGCATGCACTTCATTTGGAGATAAGTACCTAAAGCATGATGAAAACTTTAATTCAGTAGGGAGTATATTTTAGCTAATTTTATACATGCCTGCCTTCAACATACAACTTCACTAAATCTTATACCAGCACTTACTTACTGCTCAATACTTTGCAGCCCTAAGCAATATTCAGTAAGTCTACATTAAGAGAATCAGGAAGGCTGGGTCCTTTTAAAGCTGTTTTTACTTTGTTTTAACCAATGCTTATTAGAAATACTTCAGCTACAATTTAATAACTTTTGCTTGTATTCTGCTTCCATAGTGCTATGACTGCACATATGTGGCTAATAATTTGGGCAACATTCCAAGTTCTTAAACTTTGACCTTTTTTTTAATAAAGACTGCATTTGAGCTTTTAGTGTAATAGCTGTAAGATTGCAGAAAAGTTACCAGTGCCTTTCACTATTAAATCAACTACACTGACTACCGAGTTTTATTCCTAAATATTTCAAGTGGAGTCTCAGCATCCAGAGACTACTCTTGCAGGCAGTGAGAGTACCAAACTATCTAAACACCAGACTACTTATCAAAGCCAGAAAGAAGAAGAAGAAAAAAATTTCCTATCCTGTCTCTACTTTGTAAATGATCTCTTACACAACTATCACCCTCACAAAACAGTATTTAGAACTTAGATTAAGCTTGTAAATATTATTTTGACACTTCAGAACAAAATTTTCAGTGCAATCAAGGAAAGGGAGTGAAAGAAGATTCCAATCATTCTCAGTGCCTGCTGTACAATTTCCAGCTCTTAATTCAATTTTTAAAGACTTCAGAATGAAATGGTGTCAAATAAAAATCTCTGCAGCAAGATTATATGAAATTAACATATCTAGATACTGAGTATTTTTCAAATCCATCTCTTTTCCCTCCTTGTTTTTCTGCTTAAACTCTGTTGCTGTACATAGTCAAAATCATTCAATTTGAAAATATTTTTGTCTTGGATACTGCCAGTTTTAAAGCATATAAATAAACTGTTTTGACAGCCAAAACTATCTTTGTTCTTTAAGCATATTCTTTACATTATTTTCCTCTGAAAATGAAATTTTGGTGAAGCACACAGGGTCCGTATCATTTACAAATTAAACTTGCCTACCAGCAAAGTAGTTGGTCCTATATCAATAAATAATACAAAAACACAATAAGTGCAGCACTATCTTGGTATTTTTTTTCCACAAAAAAATGCAGGCATTCTGTAAGAGTTTTTCAACATGACTCAGCTGTAGTATGGACGTTAAAGCATTTAGCAAACAGGAATTAAAACATGCTCCTGCTGAAGCAAACAAAAGTTAGTCCATGCTGCATGCAGAGCGTAGCTCTAGCTTTGATACAGAGTTACCAATTAGCAACCATTAGGAACCTGCTGACCTGGTTTTTGTTACGATGTGCTTGACTCTATATACTGGCTCTCCAGCATTACAGCTGATGCCTCCTTAATCCTAGTTGCTCTTAAAGTCAAGTCCTTTGAATCCTTTTCTTTCTGCCAGTGTTGCAACACTTCAAGTAAGAATTTGTGGAGAAACTACAATAGATCATTCTTTTCACATTCTTAAAGAAAAAAAAAAAAATCCTACAAGGTAATAAAACACCCTGTGGATACTAATTAGCAAGGTCTGGGAAAGCTTTAAAAAGCTTACAAATGCTTGAAATGAGAAACTGTTGCAACTAGAAATAACTGAATCCGAACACTAGGACACAGCGTTCATTAAATTGTTTCTTGGCAGAATAAAAAGGCATCATCATCCAACTCCGCTGCGAGAAAGGAAAACTGAAAGGTTCTCCTGCTCTCTCTGAGAAAACTGGCAATGAAGCAGCGTGGTGACAGGAGCACTCCTAAAATCACTGGCGAAACAGAAAGCTCCACCCCGAGATCCCTCCCCTGCAACTGTGGCAAAACAACATAATTCCCTGTCAGGCCGGCACTGACCTATGAAACACGCTGGCAAGGCACCGAGAGCGCAAGCTGCAGCCACTCTCCTCCACTGGGTATGAAAGGAAATTAGGAAAATCCCTGCCACCGAGATGGTTTTACAAAGCTCTAATGTTGAAATACTAAATAGCAAACAAGGCCCGGAAGCAACAGACTTACCTACTTTAAGCAATTTAGCAATTACAAAACTTGCCAAAATACTTTTGATCAGAAGTAGGTTCTGCTTTTTGGATTACTGACCACGTGCAAGTTAGATTTACGCATTTCCTCACCCTTGCAGAAGACTGCATTCATAAAGTTTTGTTAAAACACCAGCTACTGAAGATGACTAAATTAGCTGGTTTCCAGCCCATTCTTCTATTGTCCTCTAGCTATACCCTTTCCAATAGTTAGGATATTACTTTTATATTGAAACATGTAAGGTGGAAACAGCAAGATGGGGCATGGAAGTCCTTCGTCAGCAGTACCAGTATTTTCATAATGAATCATCAGTGACACATGATAAATTTCAGCAAAATATTCCTTATACCATGATGTCATCTGATGGATTAAAACATTTGCTTAAAAAAGATATGAACAGATGATCAAGTTAAAAAATCTTGGTAGCATCAATGACAGTTTTAGACAGGTAAGCAATACTACATCAGCCTCTAGAGTTTTCTTCTTAACCAAATCTTTTCTGTACCTGGAATAGCTGTATAAACTAGATGATTTCAAAATTGCAGGTGAACAGCTAAAAATACATTTTCAAATGCCCTGATCAATAAACAGTTAATCTCTCAACATTTTCAGGGCAAAGTCTTATATTCATCATCACAATTAGGGCAAGAGTGAGAGATGACACCATTATTTAAATAAATAAATAAACCCCACAAATTATTTGTCATTTCTGAAGCTACTGTTTCAATCTGCTGAAAGGATAGATTTATGAACTACACAACATAACTACAAGCTTGTACTCTTCCTGGTGGGAGGGAAGAAAAAAAACCCATAGATTAATTGAAAGTAATTTTTATGCCTTGTGGTAGTTCTTTATATACAGTTCTATAGTTTCATAGATACTTGTATAAAAGGTGAGAGATCCTGTGCAAGCACATGAACACATATGCTTTATATCTTCATCTTCAGTAAGTTCATTATGCGTAGCAGATGGCTGATTACCTTCCACTAATCACATAGGCAATCTCACTTTCCCCTGGTTTTCCACTCAATCAGATGCTAATGCTTTTATGCAAAACATAGAATATATGTATCAACTATAATACAGTTCATCAATCACCACAAACTTTGAAAGACTTCTCTCACTCATTCTGCTCCCCAGTTATTCACACTTTCCTTGTTTATAAAGTGTAGGCCATATTCACTGTGCCAGCTATCAGATCATCTACATTTTCCACCAACAGCAGTTGGCTACTGTCAAACAAAGATTCATTAAGCATTTTAAGCCATACAGTAGTCCAAGCATTGATCAGTGGTGCAGACACTGGGTTGAGTGAATGTTAATGAGCTCCAATTTTTCTTACTGTCACATATTGTTAAAATCAGCGATAAGCACTGTACAGCCACCTGTCTGCCAAGTAAACAATTCACTTCAATCTCCAAAATGGCCCAAAAACCCCAGAGAAACTCCATCATTAAATAATAATGTCTGTTTGCTGACTTTGAAATCTAACAATGTAAATTTTAACATCAGATTTAATGAGCTCATTGATGTTAAGTTTTCTTTGAAACAGTCAAAATTAATATCTCACAGCCAAATTATATTTCTATTTCTTTTCCATTTCAATAATCTCAGGAATTCACTGCCAAGTTATAAGGCTCGTTACATCTTCTCTTGAAAATTCCATCTACTATGTCTACCACAAAGATTAATTATGTCAGTGCACCAAAAACCTGAAATACATCGTGTCAGTAACTACATACGGAGCAACCTGGATTTAATATCGCATTAACGCTATCCATGCTACACTGATTCTGTTGCCCATTTCTGACATGATTTAAGAAATACAATTCAATTTCAAAAAGCTCTCAACTGAATTCTAAGTGAGACAATTTACATTTTTCTCTTCGTACCATTCATTGTGAACACATTTCAGAAATAACTCCCTTACAATTATCCTACTATTACAGCTAAAATTCTGACCAAATTGGACAGAAAGGGAAAAAAATTTAATTCAACACTGCTGGGTCTCCTATTTGTTGTGTGTAGACTCATAGAAGATGTATCTGATAGGGAATGTATTGATGCCTGAACTCCTGAAGGATATGGACCAAAGAGCCTTGAATAGCAATGCCAATATTAATAATGATTCACATTAATATTCAGGTTTAAAATGTTTTAATGTGACTGATTTAAAGTCCATTAAAAAGTCTACCCCCGAGGCATTAATGGTAGCATTAAAGTCAGACCACAAGTGATTAACTGGAAATCACACCATGGATGTTTGAGTTTCTGATTATGTCTATAAATCAGAATTTAAGACACTGCAAAGTGCTCTTCAGAATCTGCTGTTTCTCTTTCCAATATAAGGTGAAGAAAAACAGATCTTACAAGGCAATTTTTTAGCTGGAAACTGAAAAATGTTGTGGCAAATCAGGGCAAGTGGAAATTCTACTGAAGGATTTAGCAAAGGATCAGTCTGAAATTGATGGCTTCATACAAGAGGCTGTGAAACAAACTGAAAGACAACAATGTCTGGGCATTATATGCTCAGGCAATCTGCAAGAAGCCTAGGGTAAAATAACCAAATTGCCAGTTGTGGTGTGCATGATCTTTCAAATGAAACTTCTTTGATTCCTAGGACATCTGTTTTTAAAGAAAGGTTCTGTGGGACATTTCCATTTTATGTTTATACCAGGAAAAGTAGTAGAAATGTATCAGGACAAGGCAACACCTGAAAAAGTACTTTTTTTTTTAAGAGGAAGAGCCTCCACAGCTTTTGAAAAGCCACATTACTGGAGTTTTCCAAACAGATCACAAAATGCTTTTAACAAAAGCCAGCATCAAAAGCTAAAGGAAACTACATAGCAATGAGGTAAGAAGGAAGGTCGTTGAATGGACAAACAATTGAGTAAAAGGCTGGAAAAAACACAGCAATAAGTGGGCAGTGGAACAGAGAACAAAACAGACAAACTGAGATCATAAGCAGAGTTTCACATAAACCTCTGCTAGGCGCTTCACTTCTGAATAAACTAATAAATGACCTTAAAAATGGATGAAGAATCAAGTGAAGAGGTCTGCAGAAGGTATTGGAATACTTGGGACAAATTTAAACTGAGTAAATGCAGGACCTTACAAGACTGAAATATGGAGCAATAAAACATCAGACTGAACTCACTCCAGGCAAATATGAAGTTATGTAAGAAAAAAATAGTCATAATTGCATGTATAGAATGGGCTCCAAAATGAATGTTACTGAAGAGCAATTATCTTGGAAGGAAAACCATCAAAGTTCCATAAAAACATCAGCTTAATACTCCATAGCAGACAAAAAGAAAATCAAATTTTAGGAATATTTAGCAAAGAAATAGGAAATAAAATGGAAAATAAATAATTAAAATCATTACATCACTATATCAATCCATACTACACATCCAGCATCTTATGTGCAATCCTGACCCCCTCATCACAAAGTGGATACAGTGGAGCTAGAAAAGCATTCTAAAAAAAGGCCGTTTGAAGGGCAAACTGGAATATATAATCACCTCTCTAAATGAAAACTGAGCAGGCTGACTCAGTCTTGAAAAATGGTGACTTAAAGGAGAAGATGGAGGTCATAAAACATCACTTTAAGACCATGCTATCCAGAAACTATAAATGCTGCTGGTGGTTTTCATCAGCCTGGCCCTCTTCATTCTTAAAAGACACCCAACCTCTTATCACTGGAAGTAGTCATCATTTTTCCCTACATGCTCTTTGTCCAAAGGTGTTTAAAGCAGTAGACCACAACTCCTCTTAGGTTCTCATTCCTTTGCCCAACTACCTTATATTCCTGAGAGGGTGCTTCAGCCATTCTACTTGTCATGGGTTTTACACACAATTCCCCAAAGGAGGACCTTGGAGATCTAAGGACTCCTTTCAGGTATTCCTTTCAGCAACAAATTAATAAATGAATTTAACCTGCAAACAGCTTTCTTTTAAAAAAGCATAACTGCAAATTTCAAACAGCAGAATTGAACTCACCTCTCTCAAGCCTGCAGTTATTCTGTGTCTTCAGCTGCTTCAGTAAACTCTAATGTAAATTTATTTCAGTATATATAAAGGCACAGATATGATAATCTGTATGCATAAAAGCTTTGGGCATAAATCCAGTATACTCATCATATCAAGAATTTCACAGAATCACTATGATTGGAAAATACCTTTAAGATACTCAAAGCAAAAGATCATAACAAAGATCATAATAAAGATCATAATTTACACCTGTACTGTCAAGTCCAAGAATTTCATAGACTGTGGAAGCTGTTCACTATTATGGCCCTACAATTAGTCAGGGGATTAATACTGGAAGCAAAGCAGAGTTCTATTTCAAAGAGGGAGTTTGCCTTTCAAGAGGTACTAACTATGCATCTTTACACAAGCACCAAGTTTAGATAAATATGCATCATATATTTCCAGTCCAGCATTAACTGCAACTATCCTCAAAGAACAGGTGGGGAAAAAAACAGCAAACAAACAAAACACAACCAGCACAAAAAACAAACAAACAAACAAACAAACAAACAAAAAAAAAACAAAAACAAAAACCCACACAACCAAAAAACACAGCACCCAACAACAAACAACAACCACAACAAACAACCACCACAACAAACGGGGAATAAAAAAAGACAAAACACAACAAATAAACCAAACCAAACAAACACACACACACCACCACCCTATACTTAACGATTCCAATGCTCCATTAATTTCAGAGGAATTGTCACACTGAGCCTAGAAAACAACCATGGAAAGAAAGGAATACTTCTCTACTAAAGAGAATATGCTATACATACTTATGTAAAAACCTAAACACTGTGACATATAGTGAACTCTCACTTGAAACTGTGCAGAAGTTGATACACTCCCAGATGGTATCATTTTATGTTCTCACTTATGAAAATGCAGGGAGACCAGCTGTAAATGATCCCATCAAAGAAGCATTATGATGTACATCAGAAAAAAAATTCTACACTGCAACATATACTGACACTGAAAACAATTGAAGAAGGAATGTATCCAGGGAATCACACATACTGAGATGAGTAGTTGTGTTTCCTGGCCATTTGTCACTCAGTGCTGGCTTGCCCTGCAGTAAGAAACAGTGACTGGGAAGTGATGTGGTGTGAAAAGATAAGCATTAAAAAGGACATGGACAAGCTACCTGCTTCATATTAATTCCTTATTACTTCAGCATCCGTTATTAACTAACTGCCCTACACCACCTTAGGATTTTGTTATCCTAATTTTCACTCCAGAACATCAGCAGCAAATAGAAGACTTGCATAGCAGCAACTTTCATATACTGATTCTTCAACATACACATGAGCTTAGTTGGTTGTCATTTTTTGGTTCGTGGGTTTGGGTGAATTTTTTTTTTTTTTTAATCTCCCCAGATAAAGCCATTTTATTCATTCCAGTGGCCATTAGTGAGCAGAGCATTTGCAATCATAACAATTTTTCCCTTCACCAGCTACAAAAGTCAGATAGTGAAAGATAGAAAATAATTATTCTAGAAAGAAGGTGGCCCCTTGTTCAAAAATTTTTCTCCAAAGAGATAATGTGAAACTTTTTTTACATTGGAAGACAGTAAACCCAAGATTAGGCTTGTCTGAATACTAATCTGCATTTGAAATGGTCTTTAAGTATGCACAGAGGTAGTGAGACATAGGTGAGAACATTCAGAGATGTTTCACTTGGGAATAAGGTGATCATCTTACCATCATAGGTACTTGACTGCTTACCGAATCTGACCTATGTCCAGTCAGGTAGAAGAGCACAAAGAATTCGCAATTACTTACATGCATTTGTACAGACACAATCTTAAAACTCTTTAGTTGCTGAGAAGTTTTTTGAAGTTATCCACCATCAAAATACCAGATTATTTCCACTTCCTAAACCAAAACAATTTACAGACACAATATTTCATATCTGCGTGTACCACTTTCTATAAGTGCTCATGCACTAATGGGCACAAAGGCTCCACGAAGCAAGTGGTACAGTACGTCAGTACCACCCTTTTCCAGCTTCTGGCAAAAGTACTGTTAATTTTCTCTACACACAGTTAGCTTGGTAGGTCTCCGGGAGTTGCTGCTCTGGAATACCTGGAGGTCCACTTGTTTTGCAACACTAAATTTTATTCTGATTGTGCATTAAAGGACTTCCTCATCTCAACTTTAAGTTAAAACTCAACATCTATTAATATTAAAAAATAAACTAATTTAATTTCAGCTATCTTAAACTATTTTACTAAATGACTCGCAGAACTCCCCCCCCCTTTTTTTTTTTTCCTCCAGTCTAGACCACTATTGTTTTGAAGAAGCTATGAAAGCGGCTGAAATGTTTCACAGGAAAAACTACTGAATCTTGCACAAGAGAGTCCAAGGAATCTCAGTCCTTAAGAATGCATGTATCTTGAAAGTATCGTGGACAACAGAAACCAAACCTGTTTCTGAAGGTGAGTTTTTCATTCCAAGAGCTAAACATTTAACCAGGAGATAAAGCACAGCGTTTTGAAAAGAAGCACAGATAAAGCAAAAATGCAAGGGTTACAGACTGGAGGAAAAAGAAATAAAAGGTCAGCAGGAGCTACAAGAAAATGAGAAGCTTAAATATGGGTGCAAGGCAAAGAAATGCTGGGGAATAGATTCAAAATACAAGTAAATCAGAGTAATAGGATCTTCAATCTAAAATACAGATTATCCAGTGTGAAAAAGTTACAAGCAGAAATAAAAGAAGTTTATTATTCTGTCACTTTCAGGAGGAAAAATGCTTCTAGCAGATTAAGAACTAAAACCACTGCTTATCAGCATGAACTCATGTATCGTTGCAGCACACTTGCCCCATAAATTCATCTATATCAACATTAGTTTGCACTACCTTGAGCATGTTTAACCATGGCACCTTAATGGTATGCCAAGGCAAAAAAAAGTTTCCCCCAGTGACCTGAGTTCTCTTATTCATCACTCACACAACAAAATATCTGGATTTCAGAGCATACCACCACAAACAGAATACCATCAAACAAGAAATGAACAGACAGGAGTTTTCATTCGTATAACTCAAGTGGCTTATTGACATACAGTAAGGGATGAATTGTTCATGGTGGAAAGTAACAAAGGAAAACTCTTGGCCATTTGCTCAGAGTTCATAAAAAGCAGTATGTTCATGCTTTCTACCGATAAGAACTTCTTTAGAAGAAAAACATTCCCCTTTTATTCTTGTAAGACATACTTCTCAATGTCCCACACAATGAAATAGTAACATGCTTATGCAATACCCCAAATTGCAATAGATATTTAAAGCTGAAGTATACTTGTAATTACAGTTAAGAAAGGCAGAATTGGGGGGTGGGGGGGTAAGTGCTATTCGGCATCATCTATAAAATTACAATTATTATTTCATTGGTCATGGTCTTTTCTTATCACAGGAGGCATCTGCCTATATTCTAAGGCTATATAAGGTGGACTAGATGCTGTTGCAACTATACTTAAGAAATGGCATAGGAATTCTGGATGATACAGCTTTAAGCCTCAATGCTGTCTCTGTGGGAGCTGGACTCCTATTCAGCAAGGAAAGGATATAGATTTAAAGCTCATAGGTCCACTATAAGGACCAAGGACTTTAAACAGAGGTGCGGAGATCACCTTATAATGCTCCAAAAAGACCATCTCAAAGCTGACCTTGTACAATGGGTCCTGACCAACATGCACTAGAAGAACAGATATCACAGAACTGGATCACCTGCACAGTAGATTGCAACTTGACTTTTATAGTCATCTGCGGACTGGCACAGAAGATAGCAGTCTCTAGCTATGAAAGCTACATGGAAGAAAACTGGTTTGAGTATTTCTGGTTCAGATTCTTGGACTGCAATAACTCAGCATTTTCTTTGCTGTCTGCCGCATTATGAGTGGGCTACACTCATTTTGCACAATGAGAATGTGCAGTTACGGTTGTTCATCTGTTTCTTTGGGTTTTTTTGTTTTTCTCCTCATACAAAAGACACCTATAGCATCATTTTCCAAGAGTGCTCTGAATATGTTTAAGCACAGAGAATTCTCCTAGAAAAGTGATCAGGTATTTACATTTTAATTTTCCCAAGCCATAAATAATTATACCAGCCCAAACAGAATCTTCAGATACAGTTTGCTTCATAAGAGTAGACTGAGAATGATGGATTGTATCCTGTCTGCTGCCACCATCAGGCAGTAAGACATTTACACCAGCAAATTTTATGAACAAATGAGCTGCAGACTCCTTGTTCGCTGCATATATATGTTGTACCCTTTTGGTAAATCTGTTCAACTCACAATTTTCTTATTGTTTTCAGAATTGTACTGAACAATTCAGTAATATGAATCAATAAACAGAGATGCCATAGAAGAGTCTTCAAGAGGTCCTATTTAAATTTTAGATCAAGCACCCACAATTAGATTCTGAAGAACTGAAATACTGATACAAATGTTAGTTACAAAGAAGGAGTATAAATGAGCAAAATGGAATTTCTTCCATGACATTTATTTGTTCCTCAACTAAGCATAGAGTGTCAGGGGAATGTAAAAGGCTTGAAAACCCATAAAAAAAACCATCCAAACATGTTAAACTGCTTTCCCAAAGCAATATGAAAAATTTACCAATCCTAAGCCTCTAGTTCCTCCACTCCCAATACATAATTTCAAAAAACAGAGAGTAATTTTAAATATTTAATTCTGTATTATTTAAAGGTTCTGAGAAGTTCTAACAATCTATCACCTCCTTTAAGGCCTACCAGTGCTTTTCAAGATTAGTCCCTTAATTTTGTCATTAGATACTAAATTGACTACATGTATTGCTTATTTTATAGTCTTGTTCTGAAATAGTTTTTAGAGAGTTTCAGTTTAGCTACTTGCTGCTGTCAACTTCCTATAGTACACTAAACCATGCAACTGTCAGGATAATACTAATGGACTACTTCAGAACAATACACGTTTTCAGCATAAGTTAGAATATTGCCTTTTTCCTTCAAAATTTAAGTTTTTGTTCAGAGAAGTGGAAAAACAAACATGATTTTACAGAAAATACAGTAACCTGAATTCTTAAGATTAGGGTTAAGAGCAGACCTAGATTCCAGCCACTGTATTAAAAAAATAAAAAAAAAATAAAGATGTTTACAAAAAGAAGAGCTGAACTGGAGTGACTGAGCAAGCTCCACTCAAAACATCTCACAGAGTTCTCTTTAAGGTGATCTGACAGTGGGTGCCACTTCTAAAATGGAGTAGGAATTAGAGCTCTTGCTTGGTTTAAGATTTATGCAGCCATTTGTGCACAGAAGAAAAACCGTCACTGCAACTTTGGCTTACAAAATAGAAGGAAGTGGCTCTCCCCCAGGCATGAGGCCTCTGATTTCGTGTGTGATTTATTTGTGCATGTCAAGTGTTCAGAAAATTGATCAGGTGCACCGAAAATGTAAGAAAATGAGTGTTCTACATGCTTTCCATACAGAATATGGGACTAGAGGGGAAAAAAAAAAACCAAAATACACCACAGAATTCTAAATTGCACATGTGTGACTAATATGATTAGGACAAGACATAATATACATTCCTGTCCTTCACAGGCTTACTCTGGTCTACACTGAGGCTGTTGTGAATTACAGTTAAGCTATCTCTTGCCTCACATATTGCAGGGATAGTTCTGTTTTTAACTCTGACGGTAAATCTGTTTCACCAAGAGGTAGGTGCTGCAATCACTCAGCACTGTAATCTCCAGTTCATGTTAGGTTCTCAGGAATGTAATTTTGCAGGTTAAAAAAATTCAGTCTGTCCAACTTTAGAATGATTTAATGTTGAAAATAATGCATTTAGTTGAAAATAACTGACACACTATCATCTGTTTAAGGAGTTGTCAAATTCCAATTTATGTTTTATTCTACATTCATGATATACACTCACATGACTCTGACTTGAAATTAGTTCTGACCAGCCACAGTGTATATGAAATGGCACTGCACCAAAATTACTCGCTCAATATCTTTTTTCCTGCTGAAACATCCACCACTACTTCAAAATGAATAGTATAGAAGTGCACTTTCACTTATTAAAAGACACATACCTTATAAATTGTTATACCAGTACCTACTTCTATACCTCTTTCTTGTGAAAGGGTCCCTTCAGCGCATTGCAGGTTTAGTAAAATTCTGTAGAAACAGACTAACATGAAACCCAAGAAGTACGAAAACCAGTGCTATTAAATACCAAAGGGTTTGCACATTTCAGTCATCATTTAACCAGTCTATGGAGAGTAAAATCTGTTTGGACCTACTTTTTTTTCTTTCTTTCCTTACAGATGTTTACAGTTCTGAGAAGCAGAGACAAGACTTAAAAAAAAAACCCCAAAAGTAGTATGATTCAAAACCACACTAACAGGTTAGTGCAAAATCCTACCAAAATATAAAAGATGTTTTGTATATATATGTGTTATAATATTACAGTGTAATAGTCACAATCGGTGACTGATTTTATTTAATAGAGTTACCATTTAGTATTGATTGAAACACAGGTTTTGCACTAAAACATTCATTCCTGGGTTATAAAAAAAGTAGTCTGACAGTTTGAACAAGGAATGAGACAACCCATGAAAAAACACTGGTCAAAAACACTGGTTAGGTGCTTGAGCAAAGAAGCAATAAGGAAACAATCTGCAAAAAAGGAAGTTATTTCTGGAGAGTTCCCAGGTGTTTCATTCTGGCTATATATTTTTTTCTTTCTGCATTGTCCATGAAAGTTCATTTTGCTGATTGTGAAATTCATGAGCAGCATCCAAGACAAGTAATTGACTTAGCCTAGTAATAGAAAATAGAAGACAGGAATATTTTGGCTGTGAGAAAGCTACCAGCAGAAACAGTGGAAAATGCTGGAAACGTCTGTGTTCCCAGCAGCCGTGGAATTAAATGCTATTTATAGAGCCTGCCACAAATGATAACTGTTTTTACAGAAAAATCTTGAAATCCGTGAAAACGTAAGGGAGAGGAAAGAACACTCTGCTGGGATGGTCATTTTCTTTACAGCTGTCAAAATCTGACACAATTAAGACGACATGGATGTTTACTGTGTCACTCTTCTTCTAATTGGTAACTACATGCCCTTGATGTTATTTTAAACAGGAACAGCTGCTTCTGTCTTAAACACAATTATTTTGAAAAGCAAAAAGCAAACTGCATCATGGATGAATGGATCTGTTTGTCCATTGAGAAAAATTGATTTTTGTAAGGATTACAAATACTTCTTTGTGGAATCAAAACTATGCTATTCTATCACAGTTTAAAAACTCCTCCAGGATTAGAACACTAATTTATAATGCACAGTGTAATAAGATAATTGTCTTTCCCACGCTTGTTCTTTCATTCACTGATAAACATTTTCAGGAGCAGCAAACTCATACTATGATATGGAACATACCATAGGGATGTAAGGCTTTTGGTAACATGGAAAATACTTTCCTGCTCTCTAGTGCTGCAATTCACATTCTCCATTGTGTAGATGAAGAACCAGCCCTACGAGATATCTTCAGTCCATTGCTGATTCTGCATTTGTTGAATAAGCAAAACATCTCCCTGTGTCTCTGTTTCTATCCCTGATAAGCAAGTTCCTCAGGCCAATAACTCTTTTCAATGTGCACCAAAGGTAACAAAGTGGAGCCCAATTATATCTGGGAATTTTAAGCGCTAAAGGTACTAAACAATAACTTGCTGTGAAGAAAAGGGAAAAGCAAAGTAATAGCCACTCTGAATATACAGAGCTTGCCATCTTCCCTCCAGGCAGCATCAGTTCATTCTCTAGTAACAATGATATGTAGTGGCACACCTCAAGTAGAGAGCTAGGGACACCTTACTTACGAAGTGCAACCCAGTTTCACTCCTATTAAATAACTGAAAGGGAAGACATACATTTGCTGAGCATATTCTTTTCTTTTCACTGTAATGTGCTTAGCAATATTTGAACTAAATTGGAAATATGACCAGTCTAGTTTGTTAACTGGATTTACTCTTTCCTGGAAGTCATCTTAGAAGTTGAATTTCAAAAGCATTTTATTCCATCTTGATGATCACGTTCAAGTATTTAGTATGGCGATTTTATTGTACCTTTTAAGTTAGTATAGGATTATTAATACTTTTCAATCATGACAATTTTAGATATGCTAAAACATAGTATTACGGATGTTACAAAAAGTCTGTGTGAAGACTCAATGTAGGTTTTTCAAACATGCTTACGGCATGCAGTTCTTCAGAGATTATTTGTGTCAAGTACTTTAAAAGAAGGAAGTTATAACTATTAAGCATTAGGATGTCAAAGAAAAATTAGAAATTTATCATAAAGCTAATTTCATTTATGACCAATGCATTTGAATTTACATGTGTATTTATTTATGCTTGTAAATTACAAGTTCAACATTGATATATTTTGACCAATAATACACATACAAAGCATTTTTAAGCTAACTACATTATCACAGTCTTGCAATAAGCCTAACAACTGAAAACCACAGGAAAAGCAGATACAAATTTACCAAGAATTGGAGAATGACACTGGGGGGGGGGAGATTTTCTTTTCCCTTCCCTTACCATCACATAGATTCAGTCATGAAATCTAGTAGTGCACAGACTCCATACAAACAGCGTATCTGCATCTAACCTGAATACAAAGTGATCTCCCACAGGTTTGATCACATCTGTGTTCAGATTAGTATTTTCAAATCTTTATAATTTTATCAGCTCCAGATTCAAGTTTTATTCACATTCTTTTCCCCTCAATATTTTAATAATTTTCTTTATCTAGTTTACTGAGAATTTTGGCCTACATCGAAGCCATTCTAGAAAAATATCAGATCATGTGCTTAATTGAATTATATACATTGTTCAGCTGGAGTCATATGTGATATCTGTTTATGTGCCTAAGATCTTGGCTGTGTCAAACATTTTTATAGCTAATATTAGCTCTTTATAGCTATAGACAGCACTAACCTCATCACTGCTTTTAAATTCAAAAGGTTTTATTTTAAGGGGCACAGAATTAGATCCATATTGGGTACTTTTGAGAAGATCATCTAACATCTTCTCTATCCATGGGTACACCTACAATGATCCAATACCCACAAATTAATTCAAATTGATAATCACTAGGATTTATTATATAAATCATTCAGTGTTTTTGCTTGACATTCTAGAGACTCACTTATAATAGAAGTGATGGGGGGACTACACTAAATAAGTAGAGTATACGTTGCTTTATGCAAACATTAATTAAAATCTAGAGCAGTAAAAATCAGGCCTTTTACAAGTTTGCTACAAGAAAATGCAGGTGTTTCCTTCTTTGTAGTTCCAAGAAAGTATCAGAACTGCAAAGTCATTTCTAGATTTGCTTGATACTTGTGTTCACTGCTTTGTTATTTTTAGCCATTCCATGAGCCTGCATTTTTATCTCTCCCTGTTCCTTTGAAGAGCACATAATGTAATAGTGTTATGATCCAAGAGAGGGAATCATACTTGATAATATAATGCAGGTAAATAGTGATATCACATCATAGTTTAAAACCACTTTATGCAGGCCATAAAAATTTACATAACTAAAAAGTAGTTATAAACCACTATTCAGTAACTCAGCAGTGAGAAATAATTTTCAACCCTTGCTAGATAAAGGGATGGTCTGTAAGTGTATGACAATAAGTAACTGAAAAAAGGGTCAGTCATGGGAACATGGGGAAAATAAAAAAGTATAGTCTCCAAAGCAACTCGAACAGTCACAGTTTTTTCTTTGATAAGAAATCGATTCATTTTCATAGCAATAAACTATTTACCATAGTTAAGAGAGCAAGCCAGATGTGTAAAGTTTCAATCCATGTACATGGTTTAAACTTAATTTGTTTGAAATTATTTTGAAAATCCTCCACGTGACTTCAGGCAATCTCAGGCATTCCTGTGCTTGCAACAGGCCATTTTCATGGTGACTTGAATAACTTTTCCCTGAATAACAAAAGCATCCAGAGGAGTTACGCACTGATCCTGGGGAGAAAGTGAGTCGTCAGTGGAAAGAATGAATGTTAAAAAGAAATGAGAGACCTAAGTCAGAGCTGTTAAAAAGTACAAACAAGGCAAGAAGGAAAATGTGAAAACATTTGACAATGAAGTCTTCCAATCAGTAAGGATTGTAGGAGCAGTTTTAAAATTATTTTAAACATCAGTATTAAGTTTATATCAGTCTGATTGGATTCACTGCATCATGGTTGTTCATTAATTAAATAACAACATTAACTGAACACTGTTGAAAAGTTACCGTAAAAAAAATGCCACAAGTTTCAACTTACTACATTAGTAAGAAACTCTCATGTGATACTATGGCATCTCATCCCATATATCAAAAAGTAATTCTAAATGCCAAGACATGCAATTCCTTTTGAGTGAATATTCTCACTGAATATTCTGAAATCTGGAATAATTCACTTGGTGTATGCACCACTATGTAACAGAAACACAGAGATGAAATACAAGGATGTAATGAACTAGTAAAATTTTTTTTACTGCATAGGAGTATCTGCATGAACAGTGCTATATAAACACCACCTAACCTTCATTCTTTCAATATAAATAAATAGATACTAAACAATCAGAAAGATGTAGCAATGCCAAAGGAATAGGTGAATTTGGGCATTCACTATTGCTCCCTATAGGAGTTTTAATGCCTAATCTTGTTTCAAGCACCTCTATTTGTGAAAGCATCCTTTTTCATTAACATAACATGATAGCAATTGGAAATTTCTCCTGTGACACTAATGACCCCATTGAACCTGATGTAACCAAACAGCCTCAGCCATAACAGAAACCAGCTTTTTTTTTTCTATATGAGAACAGAGATAGAATACAGTACTCAATATTAGCTTAAAAAAAGTAACTGAAACAGTGGCTCTTTAGACTAATACACAGTGACAGTCTTTGCCATGCCGCTGCAGCCCTAACTTCTCGTTGAACTAATTTAGTCAACTTTAAAAGACACAAGTAAACCAGACTTGGAAATAGAAAATGTGTTTCTCCAGTGAGGAAAGAACAAATAAGCAGAAACAATGCAAGTTTTCCTATAACAACATGTCTACTTTCTGAGCTGATAACTTCTATTCAGGCACATAAGCAGGCCTTCCTGTGGTAAGACTCCAAAGTCATGCTTACAGTGAGGAAAGCTAAACACTGATAAAACACTAACTTTTTTCTAGGTTTGTTTTTTTTGTTTGTTTGTTACCCCCCCGCCCCTCCCCCAATAGAAATAAAGCATATACCAGAAAGAATTAAGAAGCATCTGGCTAGTTGAGGGATCTTGGAAAGAAGCATTTGGTGGGGAATCAAAGAAAGTTGTTTTGAGTGAGATTTCCCCAAGGATTAGCAAGGCCCAATGCTATTTGGTATTTTCATCAGTAATCTGAAAGTAAATATAAAAACACTGCTTGCAATGTTTGCAGACGGACAGCCTGGTGAAAAGCTAAAGAATGATCAGTCCAGGTCTGTTACAGCAAGAAGCCTTCCCTGATTTTCCAGAGGAGCACCACTGGTGGCTAAGGTCATACTTTTTGAAATCTAGCCCAACAAATAAAATGCATTTTAATCTAATCAAATGTAGAGTTGCACACCAAAGATGAAGGAATTAAATCAGTATCTAACCTATGGAGGAATCCTAACTCAGGAAAGAAATTAAGGATTGCTAGGGGCAAACTGAAAATGAGCATTATGTTACACTCTGAGCACCTGAGTTAATACGATTTTTGGAACAAACCAGAAGCGAGAACAGTAAGACAAAACTGCCTCTGAACGCAAGTAATGGTGAGAATGAAATGCTGGGTGGAGATGTGGTATAACCATTTAAAAACAATATTGAAATACCGGAATGCATTTGGCAAAAGTCTTTGAAATAAAGAGATATTCTTAAATTGGAAGGCATAAAAAGCTTTATCAGTTTAATGTATCAACAGGAAAATCAAAGGGCATTTTCCATGGAGAACACATGAACTTCCAAGGAGGAATATATTTCCTGTCAAAAAGCAGAGGAAAACTCAGGTGTTAAAGTTGAAGCCAGACAACTTCAAGTTAGGAAAGAAGTCCCCAGTATCAGGGAAATCAACCATGGTCATCAAGTTACTGAGGGGAAAAAAAAAAAAAAGATGGATTCTCTGCCTGTTGCTGGTCCAGGAAAAAAAGATAACTGTCGGACAAACGAAATTTTTAGGTCCAAACATTTGCAAAAATCTAGCAAACTTAAAACTTAAAAACTGTTCAGGAAAGAAAATGTCAGAAGAGACTGCTGGAACAGAAATGAGGATTTCTGTAGTCAGTACTCAGACCCTTAGGCCATTCTACACGGCACAACACTGTAGTAAGGAATGCTGAACTACCACGAAAATAAGCATCTAACTCCTGATCACATTCTAAAGAATTATTGGTTTATCACAGAATCACAGGATTTTAGGGTTTATTGTCATTATTGTTTTGAATATTTAACACTATTTCACAGTTATAACCCCACTCTTCCCTCACCAAGTGAAGGGAGTCATTAGTAAACACATGTTGCTTTGTAAATAATGGATTTCATCATCTGCTAGCACTTCTGAAATATCTGCTTTGGGGGGTGGGGAGAAACAAAATTTCATTTCAAAGCATTCCTGAAAAGAAAAGAGATTAAATGAAAGAAGCTTTACAGTTAAAACAGGTTTTGGTATTTATGGCTTGGTTTTTTTCTTTCTCTGTCTTTTTATAGTTAGAAAATTTCTACGGTTAGAAAATTGTGTGGCCTCCATTCTAAAAAACAATTTTTTTATTAAGAGTTTTCCTTGAATCCAGTAAATAAAATAGTCCAATAAACTTCTAGACACTATTTTTTCCCAGAACTTCAGAAAATAGGTAATAAAAGTATCATTTTCAGGATAGCCTTTAAATACTCTTTCCTGAAGTACCATGATTGATAAAGCAGTGAGCCTATTCTGGGTGCCTTCATTTAGACTATACTACTTAGGGTACAATGTGGTTTGATTCAGCCTGTTGGTAATACACGTCTCTGATGCTGCAAATAAGTTTCAAAAAGACGTGTTTACTATAAATTGCAGAGACTAGCTCTGCTTCCAGAAGTGCAATGTTAGAGGAACTGTTAATCTGTATATTAAGTCCCCTGCAAACACAGCCTGATAGGAGGAGGGAGACAGACCTCTTCTTCAGTTTCTTTTCACCTCTTTCCCTAAGATTGAGGAAATGGGTCTATAAAAGGAAAAGAAAATAATTTATATTGAACTTTACATAACGTAACCTCAACAATGATTCCATAAATAAAAAACCTACAATAATATTTAGTGTATATTCTTTCTCCTCCCCCCATCTAGGACATACTCATGGAATGCTTCTGTTTAATTCATAACAATCCTGAGCAGACTTTGAAAGTTCTGTACTTATGTTCATAATCATTTCAAAGGCATTGCAATATATTCTCTAATTACAGCAATCTTGTGTACAGCTGCAGTCTGTATTAATCAAGGTTTCATTCTGCAAGACTTTTTTCAATTGACATCGAAGCCAAAAAAAAAAAAAAAAAAAAATCACTGACTCACAGAACTGCTCCATCTTTGAAAAGCTGCAGACTTGCTTATATGAAGATGGTTCTAGGAACAGTAAGTAGGCTGCAGTTCCTGTAAAACTGCTATGCCATGCCATGTAATTGTTGTCAAACCACAACCATATATACTATAGACTCAGTTTAATCCATTTGAGAATGAGAGATTTATAACTTCACTTCTGCAATCCACAAACTGCACACTGGATCTTTTCTGTTGAGCTTCAGAGTAAAAAAATAGCAATGCATGACTCAGAGCCTTGAAAAATACATGACTCTGCCTTCAGAAAAAAGTACACACAATCTCTACAAGATGTGAGCTGACATCAGGCAAGAGAACCGAACAGTAAGAATTTATATCAGTTGCCATTATCACAGCTTTTGCTTGTATAATACACAATATGGAGCCATCAATGGCTGTTTACAGTAGTTATAAACAGACCTGATGCCTTTTGCATTCTAAGCTCAGAAGTTTTGCATCTCATATTGTCATCAGTTGTTCAAAGCAGAACTGCTCACTCTCCTGAGAGAAGCAAGCCATGGTCTTCCCCAGGCATTCTTGCCATGTACACGGGAGCACTTGGGTGCTCTAGTGTGCAACTGAATTTTTGCCAGTGATGCAGCTGGCTGCACACACATACCTCACCGTCTTGTGAGCTGATACATCATGCCCAAGGGGCTCTTGGGGACCCATGTTGTCAGTTGCTTGAACAAGTCACAAAAGCTGTAGCCCCAGTCCAGGGTCCTTTCAGGAGGCAGGAGGCAGGAGGACAGATGACAGCTGGTGGAGCAAGTGGACCGCTGATCACAGGCTGCTCACCTGTTGGAAACCCAGCTCCAACAATTTTTCCAGGACATACCAACAATAAGAGGGGAAATTTCTTCTCTGCCTCCAGACAGAACAAACAAGTATTGTTATTTTGCATTTCACAAAAACCTTCTCCAGTCAAAAATAGGTAAATGTAATTATTTATGTACATCATATGCCATACAAACACGGGGTAGTCCATGGGCTGGGCAGCAGGTGGGCTTATAAGGACATTTTGAGCATTTTCAGTCTGGTATTCCTTCGTACAAAGCTGAAACCCTAAACTATAATGCTGCCAGTGAGGATAGTTACATGGCAAGGGCTATGTAACCCTACTACTACCCTATACCCGGCTTCCCTAACTCCAGAGGTGCACTCTTCACACTTTTAGCTGTACAGACCCTGGTATCCAAGACTGCATGCCTACTGCTGACTCTGTTTTCCAAACTCTAAACTTGCTATCAACCCACATTATTTTGAAAATTCATAGCAGATTTCCTACTTTTTTCTACAGCATTACAACATTCGTATAATTTTCTTGGCAGGTCCTTTATATCCATGGTTGTCAGCCGTTCAGCTATCACTTTTACTACATTGTTATGATATGGGTCATTAACACAAGTTCTCTTTATCACCTCATTTACACATTTTTAAGTACATGACATATTATACCTCTTTAGCACAGTGCGATCATTTTTACTATGTTCAACTGCAAACTGCACTTAAGGCCACAAACTCATTAATCACAGCATTTTTCCCCCTCCACAAATGTTTTGTTTAAAAAAATGTCTTTACTAAAAATCTATGCAATATTTCCTGTCTACATGTGTGACTTGGTAGTAAAACAAAGATTGATAAAAATGCATCTCCTCTAAGAAATAGATGCTGCAAATAGACTTGAAAAATCTGTATTTTTATTCATTTAAGAAAATGTCAGAAAAAATTGTAAAATTTGGACAGGTAAGTAGTTCCTGGATATCTGTGTGCATCACAGACATTTATCAATTCTCCCCGAAATGTTATTTCTACAAAGTTTTTCCAAAAAGGAAATCAGGGACCTAGTAATTTGGAAGTTTGTACATCACATAATTAGTGTAAATCTCACTACAGATAGATAGATACTATGTATACTAAAAAATAACCATTTTCTGTACTGGTTCGTCAGGATATATGGTACATTGTCCACTTTGTGTAGTTTGATTTGCAATGCTTATATCAAGATAATTTTGCAAAATCAGTATCAGCAGATGTATCCAATATAGTCATTTGTAAACTAGCAAGATATAGTTCTATATAACATGCATCTGAACATGAAACTGATAGAAAAGCCACATGAATAGGGTGAGCATAAGCTACTTTGGATTACATACTAACAACATGAATTAGACTGTCTCCTTTCCATGTATCCATCTAGATATATGTACACTTCTATAATGTGAATATGTGCATTTGTTACCGTGTCCATGACACTGTGTGCTCCTCTTTACTCCTCCTACCTTGGACATGATCTTTTCCAGTATTTCCATAATCAAATGCCTTGACCTACAGCAAGTTTGTTTGCCATCCTTCCTCTAGACCGCTAACGTTTTTCTCTACCATCATAAACACTTAGTTGTGGTTTGTGGTTTTTGCTTTTTCTGTATAACAGTAGTTATATGTAATGATAAACACAATCACAAAAAAAACCCCAAATAGTACAGTATACATTTCATGTGTATAAACCAAGTTAAGAGTTTGAGGCAAGTCATTTCTCAAACAGATTTTAATTTGTACTTGTTCCAAAGCACGTTCTAATACTATGGAACATGAGAAATTTTTTTACTGCTTTAGTTTCCTCATTTTAAAACATGATACTAATACACTCCCCCCCCTTCTCAGAGAGTATTACCAATAATGGCCTTTATTCACATTGTAAAGAACAGGCATTTGCATGAGATTTCCTTTACTGTTAAGGATCAAACTACTATCTTGGTTTTGGTTTGCTTCGTGATTGGAACAAAAATATTGTATGTGGAAAGGTGGAACTACAGAACACTTGAAACAATGTCAGCAATTTGAATCAGGCGTTTGAGAATATCACTGTTCCCTCTCAAAAAGACAAAGATACAAAGACTGAGCTTCATTATGTCCAAAAACCATCCACTAATTTTGACCTACACTCAACTTTTATTTGTAAAATTTATCAGATTAAGATTTTTAAGAGATCCAATTTTTGAAAGCATGGGGTGAAATTCATATGGTAAAGTATGTTTATGCACTGAACCACAGCTCATAAAATGAGATTTTTCCCTAACGAAAAACTAAAGTTCTAGAGAAAACATTGCTCTCTCTATATATATAATTAGCTGCAACAAATGTGAAGCAAAATGCAAATGCCAAAAGTCTCATTTTCTTCAGTTTTGCAAAGGAACCATTTATGACTATTAAGAAAAGACAACAAATCAACACGCTTTTTATATGATAACATTAAATGGAGAAAATAGAAATTTATTTTGCCTACATACTAGTCCAAGTAAAACAAACAACAGCAGTAATGAGAAATAATTTAACTTTCATTATAAAGTTCACTGACCTACTGCACAGTACAAAAAAATTGAAAAAAATTTGAAAGTCAATTCCTTTAGCAGTTACTTTTATATATTCCATGTTATATTAGAAAATCAGAGGTCAAATTAAACTCAATCAAAGGTGGGTTCTGTCAGCTACCAACTCCATCATTCATGTATTGATCTTGAGGGTTATCTTATCACCGACATCATCTCAAAGACTTAAAATTTATGTTGCAATATAAAGTGAGTTCATAGGTGGGTGGCAGGGTAATAGCTTTTTTGGGTTTGTTTTGGGTTTTTTTTAATAGTCTAAGCTTTGTGTTCTTACCTGCAAACTACTGTCTATATAGTTATTTCAGGGACTCCTGCTGTGGCAAACTCAGATCTAAATGTCTTTGTATAGAAATATTTTCTTCTGTTTTGTTTTAACCTCCTGCTGTTTCAACAGTTTCCTTTCAATTTATTATCGTACCACTTCCATTCTACACTAAAATGCTCAGAATCAACATCCCACTACATATTTAAATACTCATTCACAAATGTCATTGGATGTAAAGTACAGAAGCACAAACAAAACAGAGGCATCAGTAAGTTTAGAGAAGTTAATACATTCTAAGGTGTCATACTGTGTAGTGCTAGATGCAATATCAATAAAATCTTACTTTACTACTGACAGCACAGTATAAATACTGTGTCCCTACAACAGTTTGGGTCCCCAGGCAAAGATAAGAAGAGGTTAGATATCAGCTACAGGGATGTAAAAGGATAGGTCAATAAGCCAGTAAAATGGGATTACTTCTCTGTCTGTAATAGCATTTTCATGACTAACTTGTGGTTGCCCGAGACTGTGAAGCTGTAAGAAAACACCACAGCGATTAATGTTATTCAAAACTATTCTAAATCCTTTGGAAGGTTATGAGCTTCAGAGCAAAGTACTTTGCACACATTAATTTAGAGGTGGATGTTTATTCAGGTGCCAAACTCTTAACACCTAGCTACTAACCCAGCTCTAGATTCTGAAATCCTTAGTATCCAGGAAAATCTCTGAGGCAGCTACATTCCTGTTCTTGAGCATGTATATAGCCACCTAAATCTATACAACACTGGTCATCTCAGAGTCCAACAGGATGCATAAATTCCCCAATGTCCTCCATATAGCACCTGCTCCAGTGTATATGGCCAAAATACCTCTAAACTTTCAAAGACTGAACTAAGGGCTATTTTAATGAAAACTTGAGTTCGAAAGAGTTGATTAAAGCTGCTTTCTCGGGAAGTGAGAGATTTAAATGCCCATTGTGGAGAAGGAATTTGAATCCAGATCTCCAACTTCCCAAGAGATAGTTCATCCTCTAAGTTACTAAGCTTGCAGTTTGAACTCTTGAGCTGTTTCATCTGGCTGTCATAATTAAATACACACTAGCCTATACAATGCACAAGAATCACTCTCCAGCTAAAGGTTTAAACAACTCACACAGAAGACTGACGATTTGTATTTCATTCCCAGGGTGCAACTGTTAGCCTAAAGAAAAAGGATTAGTTTGCATCATGAAATCTTTTAGCCTACTCCTTGCAGCTTCATGCTGAGGATGTTCTCCTGTGAAATTGACTCCAACCATTCCTCCGCACAGACTATCTTCACATGGTGTGAAGTCATCACCTCTTCAAGAAAAAAATAATTGGTTAAATGCAAAGCCTTGAGTCTCTGAGGGGATAGACATCTATCTCTGAGCTGGGCAAAGGAGTCTGAGGTCATTTTTAAATTATACCTTTCTTTATATCACTTTGGTTCTGGTTTGGAGGGGTGTTTTTTGAGTTTAAGAAGTTCCTTGTTCAACATGCTGGACCCAATCAAATGTATTTTATTCCTACACATGCCTAGAACTTAATTTTACATTATTAATTCTACAGGGTAGGAAGTCCCTAGAAGTTACATACTGAACTTGAGCAGTACTGCCCTACCCCTTTTCTTGCTCCTAATAATGCTGTAAAATGCTGCATTGTTTTACTATCACCCTTCTCAAAAAACTAGATACTTTTGTCTTTTCCAAACCCCACCTAATATTATTCTAAATCATGCTTGTGTCTGCCAAAACTTTGTGTGCCTCATACATAAACATTACCAAGCCTTGCACAAAATTTGAAACTTTGAGGGTGAACAATGGATATTTAAACATACTTTTTAGGGCCAGAGTTATTAATTCTTATTATTTAATCAAATGCTTCAAAGCTAGAATCTGACTATAAGAAAATAAGAAAATTGTCTTTATAACTTCAGGTTTTAAGTGTGGACTACAATAAGAATGTGTCTGGGGACATGCTTTGTATGGTGACAAACAAAAAAGTTGTCAGGATTTTCTGTGAAACACGTAAAATGAAAGAGTACATTTTAAACATGGGCAGACAAGGACATAAGAAGAATCTTTTAATAACTCATGACAGGTATGAATATGACTGCGAAAAATAATATGATCAGATGACAACCCTAATTATAATTGTGCTACTAAGGCAACAATTTCACATTTGGCAAGATCTTAAGAAAATAATATCTACTGGTCAACAGCAAGGAAAAATTAAAATCCTGAATGCAACACTTTTTCCAAAGCTGAAGCTATAATCTACCCCTCCAAAATATGTGCCTTCCAAAGAATCTCTTGCTCATTTAAAATATTTCACTGACTCTTACCAGCTTGTTTTCAAGCTATATTTTTCTTAGATATTTTATTTTCAAGCTTATATTTTTCTTAGATATTTTGCTTAGATTTTTCCCCCAGATTATTCGCAGGGAAAAAAAAAACAAAAAACAAAAAACAAACCAACAACAACACAAAACCAGTGTAACAGAGAGAGAGAAATCTGGTTTTGTCTTTGTAATCTTTCATTTCTGAATCATAATGGTCACATAAATACAAACAAGGAGGAAAGAAAAAAAAAACCCACAACAAACCACCAACCACACACACACACACGAAAAAAAACCCACCTGATTTTAAAAGCTTGGACCAGTTACTCAGACAGTGAAGATTTTAGGAGGCTCAATGCAAAAATAATACCTGTGTGACAACTGCCTGGCTTTCTACCTCTCTCGACTGCTCTGCAGCTTCAGCTGTAACCCACAGCAGGTATGTCCTGCTGAGTAAGAACAGAACTAATTCTGTTCAGTGATTTTACTTGTCAGCTCAGTTCTAACTAACTGCACTGTCTGAAGTTAGCAGCCTGTTTTCACAGGCAGTGTCTGCTTCTAGCAGTGACAACACGTGGTGTTTAGAGTTAGTACCAAGGATTGATGTGCAGACCAGGGCCACTGCTGGATCTTGTACCACATTGGGGGTGCAGAAAGTAAAAGGCCACACCTTAAGGGAGAAGCAGACAGGACAGGTGACCCTAAACTGACCAGTGAGGGATTCCAGACCATATACATCATATATGGTGCAAAGCTGAGAAACCACAAGTGTCAAGCCTTGCTCAGCTCTTCTTCCAGCTCTTTCTCTCTTCTTTAATGGCCAGCATCTGAGGAGGACTCTCTCTGTTCTGCCTGTAATCCTGATCTGTGTGTTCCTGAATCCCGTACCAGAATCCAGCCACTGAACCCAGTTCCTGTCTGCTGCTGGGCCCATTCTGGCACTTTCCTAGTGCCTGCTCCACAGCATCAGTGGTGACAGTGATGTAATTGCTTCCAGGGGGTGGGGGGCTGCAGGTAGGGGTGAGGGGTGGCTTCAGTAGTGGTTTCGTATATATTCCATTTTTTTTTATTCTTTTAATTTTAACTAAAGCTGTTCTAGTTTCCTTTTCTAACCAGTAGGTCTCTCTCTGTTATCCTTTTTCTCTTTGGGGAGGGAGAGGGGTTAACAGAGAGCCCCTGTTACAGGTCTTATTGGCTGCCCTGACCCTAAAATGTGACAGGCCAATACCCTGATGTAAAGTAAACTGCTGTCCTTTGATAGTACATGCAAGATATTCTGCATGGACCAGAGCACAATGGAAACAAAGGTGACACTCATTTGTAGGGAAAGTCTGTAAAGGAAATAGTAATATCAGGCAACCTGGGAAGGGGGCCAGACATTGTTCAGAAAGCACCCTTCTGATAAGCATAAAAATCCAGGTGTCAGCTGTCTCAAGCTGCAGGTAAAGAACTCTAGGAGCTGCTGTTTGGGGGAGCATGATTTCACAGGGAGAAGGGAAAGAGATCACAATCACACAGAAGAACAGTTTTAACTGCTCTACCATGGCTCTCACTAAGTCAAGGACAGACTGCATGCAGGCAGAAGTCTGCAGGGAGCAGGGAGGAAATGGCTGGAAGTTGTTTCCTGCAAATACAAGTCTCAAAAGTAATAACATGTGGTGCTGGTTCTGTCTTGTAACCCAGCTGTGAAGGCCAGGTAAGAATTCTCTGTGTTCCTCATATTTCTCCATTTACAAATGTTCTCATCTATATGTGTTTTTTTCCCAAATTAGTGAAAAAAAATTAAATACAAGCTAGGCACAAGGCCACAGGGTATCAGAAAGGAACATTCTTTGCTGTGCATCTTGCTGCTGTGTAATTGAACTATACAAGTGATAAAAGCAATAGAGTTTTTCACAAAGAAAGAAAAAAAGAGCTGTCTATGCAAATATTTTGCATGCATTGACTTAATGTTTGTTTGTATAAAGCACATTAAATGATGCCAAATCATATCTTTCCAAGTAAAAATACAAAGACAAACCTCTTTTAGATTAACAGAAGATTGACTAATATGGTTTTGACAAAACTTTTCATAAGTGCATTCAAATGCATACAAAACCAGCATCACACTGGTCTATGTTTGTAGTAAATCTTGAAGGATAAAAAAACCATGAGACTTTGCATAGCTGGTAAATTTTGTGAACATCATGCTGTCAAAAAACACACGATCTCATAGAAGTCTCAGCTGTCTTCCCTTGAAATGCACTCCTATCAAAGACGAGATGATGATATGCCACCATGACACATGGCAAGTATACCAAAGAAGAATGAAAAAATAAACCCCCAAACCATCAGTGTCTGGCTTCACTTGGGCATGAATTTAAGGCATGCTATGATGCAACTGCACTTTATAATTTATGTTCAAGTAGTTTACAGCAGAGTCAAATGAAAACAGAGACAAGAAACCTGTATAAGTACAACTTAAATTCAAAGCAACAATAAGGTTGGCTCTTTTTACAGGCATCATAATGAGCTGCAAACAAACAAGACTGACTAACCAACTGATTTAGGGTCTTTTTGTGAAAGATTTCTGTAATGCATACTGGAACTAGAACATTGTTATGTTAATTAGGTAAATAACAGTTGGTAGGCAACGAAGTTCTCCGATATGCTTTAATATTACAAAGAAGGGAACAGATCCCCATGGCTTCTCTTAAGCACAACACAGTTCTACAAAAAAAAATGGGACCACTTCTGTAACTATGATTACCCAGATTAAGCACCATTTGTTTTGGACAAGATTGCGGGCAAGGAAACTAAAGCATTACAGTCTTTTTAATTTTCTAAATACATTCATATCCTAGTTATTACCTCTATTACTACAGTTTAAGTCTCCTCCCTTTCTCATCTATTACATGCCTTATCTTCTAGCTTTTTCCAAAATGCACATACCTCTAAAAGATCTGTAAGCTCCAATGACATGATGTGACATGATTATATGTATTTTTTAAAAAATAACTAAGAATCATTAGGAAAAAAAAAAAGAAAAAATATCATAATAAAAGTCTATAGATCTACCAAAACCAGGTACTAGAAAGTTATCCTTCTAGTTTCTGTGGCTCAGTTATTTTAACATAAGATTCAGACAAGGTAAATCATGTCACATGTAGTAAGTCAACAGTTACCAATTATCTTTCACAGTTTTAGAAAATTTCTAGAACAAAAGTGGACTTGTAGTTATGTACCATACACAAGATACTGCAAGCCCACAAAAGAAATGCAAAGGGATTACAATGTTAATAATGAGAAGTGAAGGAAAAAAAAGAAACAGTTATGCTCCCACAAATAAATTTCTCTCAAACTCCTGGGGCTTACTCAAGAGCTGCTATCCTTAGAGCAACCACAGCAACACCCATTACATAATGTTTTATTGAAGCACTGTTGTTGGTGCTCACGCTACACAGGAGTACACCGAATATCTCCAGGTGTTGTGCTTAACTAGTATTTAATGGATCCAAATTTTGGAAACTTGTTGGAGGTTGAGAATGAAATACAGCATGTAAAACTCATTTTGGCTGTATTTTCTATTTAAGGTGCTTTTGGGGGGAATTAATCTATAGTCATAAAAGGGGGTTTACTTTCTAATGGACAAATAATTTTGAACCTTTTAAATGTATGAAAAAGAAAAAAATCTACACACTGCTTGCAAAACTGCGAAGACAACATCAAAAATGGATATAAACTATGTTCCTGCTCTCATTTTCACAGTGAGTATAAGAATTACCCTTGGAAATTTCAAGGGGCAATGCATAGTAAACTGCAAAATACTGTAAATCTCACTTCCATGAAGAATTTTTTTTTTAGTACCATATCTATACCATAATAATACCAAACTATACCATAGACTGTGGGAGTAAAAAAAAAAAAAAAACCACCATGCAAGACAGGAGGATAAACCAGTAGGAAGTTCTTCTTTTACAGTATGCTTCTTAAGTATTGTTTTTAAGCATTTTAAAGATACTAAATCACCTTAATGAAATGCTCATAGCTTATTTACTCATTTTTTTTCATTAATACTAGCAAATCTGTATTTTTTTTTTTTCCTCATTTTCCAGAAACAGTCTCCTTCTCACAAAAGAAATCCAAAGAAAACTCAGCCTGAGGCATTTATCCTTCTGGAAAACTTCACATTAAATACTAGACATTCATCAAGGTCTTACATACCACTTAAAAGATATATCCAAAAAAAAATTTGCTTGTATATAAGTATAAATGCATTTATACCTTTATGTGACCATCCAAGCACAAGTAAACAGGCCTTTTATAGGACAGTGCCTTAACCCATCTAGTAGATAGATCGTATTTTTGCTTGAACGGGCACAATTTTACCTATCTGCAATACTTTCCACAGCCTAAGTATTTTGCTGTGACTTGCTTATTCCTATTCTTCACAATCACAGTACAGCCACTCAATGAAGAAAAGTTAAATAGTTTTAGTATCAAATTTTCCAAACCTAAAGTGGGGGGGAGGGAAGTCTCAGGAGTGAGAGAAAAGGAAAAATCTCAAAACAAACAGCATAAGCCCCTTGAGGCTGCTCCTCAGACCCAATTAGGTTAACAGAGTTACACTGATCTGCTTTCACTTGCAGAACTAGTTCAAGACAGTGTGCTCAAAAATGAAAGAGAAACATATTAAACCTTGCAGCTGAGCCTTCGTTCTAATTACCTTATTCCCAGTTAAACACCTAGTGAAAAACATTCATCACACTCATATCACTAGAATGTTTCTGGATTCTTCTCCTGACACAGTGGAGAATTACTCTGATCACATTTCTTAGCCTTAGTGCTGGTCATGATCTTTTAAGTCTTCCAATCCCACCATAATATTCACATACACTTGTCTCTTAATTCTGTCTCTCAGCTCTAGCTGCAAATCCAAGCCCGCAGACACAGTCATCTTTGGTGGTTTCTCAGCACTTAGTTCTTTAGATGATTCAGATAACACTCCTCAGGGTGGTATCCAGCTTGCAGTTGGAATTTTATGGAACTACAATGTATTTTGAGCATATAAAAAGCATCCTGGGATTGCCATCATGATACATGTAGCTATCAAATAGGACTAGATATATATGTATGCTGTCAGAATTTTCACCGCTCTGGTTTCTAGACTATCACAAGTTGGACATACGTATCACTGGCACTTTAATCACTGTGACTGGCCTACACCAACATTCCTGTAAATGTTATTATGAACAGAGTTGCATTAGTGAGGGAAATAGGGATGAGGAACTAAATAAAGCTGGGGATAAAGAGAACATCTAGTACCCCCCAAATAAATTTTTATTATAAAGGTTAATGATTCAGTTCACAGCCCTTAAGTGCATTCACTGAACCTTTCCTCCAGAGCAGCTACATTCTCCTGTTTCCTCTTTCTACCCTTCTTTAAAAAGGAACACCTTATACTGGCTTGATTTTTACATTGAGCTATTCAGCCATATTTCTACAGAGCGTTTCAACAGGAAGGCTTGACCTAACAAGTCCTCTTCCTGACATGCTGCCCGCTAGAGATAGAAAAAAAAAAACCCCAACCAACAACAAAAACAAACAAACAAACAAACCAAAAAACCCGCACAACCCACACCCAAAAAAACCACCCCCACCAAATGTACAGGAATGTTCTGGAGAATCTGGTAAAGGGAATATCAATAGGATTCCTGACTTTGGAGAGGCATCAGGATGCATCAGCTCAACAACAAAATTTTCAAGCAACAGCAGATATTGATCAGAGTGAACCCAAGAAAGAAATCAAAAAATTCTTAAAAAAATCATAATTTTTGAGAACACACATGAAAGAAATCTAAATTCAAAGGAACATGACATGGATTTACTAAGAGAAATTTGACCCTTGCCCTTTCTGACTAGCCACATTTAGGTAAGAAAGAGAGGTAGCAAAGAAATAGCAGTTCCAAGAACAAGTGAGGAAAAAGATGTGGGGCTGGTGCCCAAACCCATTTTACTGACAGATTCATGGCTCATAATTTTTGAGGAATACTATAAACAGGAGAAAAACCATAAGGCATTAATTACTGCAGTCAGTGAAGAAACAGGCAGGTACACTAGGAACTAATTTAACATAAAGCAAATCCTGCTCCTGTTAGAATCTTATTTTGCTGTTGAAATTAAAGCCTGAGGACTTTACGGGTTTCCATTCTTGCCTCCCAGATATTCAAGATAGAATTGAAGCAAGGAAAAAAAGTAAGCATATAAACAGCAGACAATTACATTTGGCAGCACCTTGTTCAACTAACACAAGGAGAACAGAATATGCAACCACAGGCCCACATGTTTCTGTAGGCCTTCACTCCCTGCAACTTGCTGACACCAACATCAGCACCGAGGAATTTTAAGAAAAAGCCAACGTATTAAGGCCATTATCATCTGTCGCTATTCAAGTGAGGAACTTTTCAAATCTTCTCACTGTTGCAGATCTGAAAAACTATCAAATGTTGATGGGACATGACAAACCACTTCTGTGGTTCTTTTATGTTTTTGTTACCATACTACTTAGAGTTTAATCTCTGTATAAAATCATCAGAAAATACAAAACACTTCAAAAGAAATACCTGAAAAGTCTATTTCCTCTTCCAGTCTGGACCTTGCAGAACAAAACACTTTGGTCACATTCTAGTGCAATTGATATCTCAGTTACTGCTAAAATCATTTATACCTACTGTAAGGTCCCTGCCCTGCTGCCAGATAAGTTGTTCCTAATTTCTGTTTATCACTTCTTATCCTATTCTGTGGCTAAACTGGTTACAGCAGCTGCAGAGCAAGGAATTTAAGCATATACCTCAAGAGCTAGCATTTCCTCTTTGCTGGAACTTGGTAACATCAAGGGAAAAAAATTCTCTTCCACCTCCAGACAGAATAATAAATTACTGTTACAGTGCTTCTCACAAAACTCTGCTCCAGTCCAAACAAGACATGTCCACAGGAGTGAGCATATCTCAGCAACAGGAACAAGAATCCTTTAAGAAAAGAGAAATAGCTAGAGGCAAGCTGCTGCAGGAGCTACAAAGAGAACTGCCAACAAGTCAAACCAGCTTCTAGAGTAGCGTAACAGCCAGTACTGGTCTGTAGCTGAAGGGGGGCTGCAGGAGGCTATAGCAAACTGCATTACCCATTATCTCAGTAAGGAGAAGAGGAGGAGGAAAGGCAGTGCTGTTAACAGCTGAAGAAAGGACAAGCTAGGGAAGTGCTGAAGCAGCTGCTTGACAGCAAATGGGCAGCAGCAAAAAGTACCCATCACGATGGAACAGAAATGCATGCACACAGAATTATTCTAATGTACTGCATTTCCAATTCACTTTTTACCTTAATTAGAATTAATTTATAAGGTCCTAAGAGAAATCCACCTTCCACACAGCTGCTCTTGCAGTAATAAGGATTGATTTAATCCTTTGTTCCTTCAGCTCCCCACTGGGAGCAAACATATGGCTTCTGAGAGGGTTTGACCCACTTCCCATCTGCCAGTGACCAAACTGGAAATGGTGAAGTGAAGCATCATCACCCATCTATAAGATAGAAAGAGGCCTTCTGAAATTAGGATGAACTGAGTCATCAAGCAAAGATTTTTTAAATATAGAAAAGCTTTTTAGTATACCAGAACTCATTATGCGACATAATGCATATATTAGGGTTTCATATAAATCTTCTATCAGTCACGCTATGTATGATAATGCAAATTCTTCCATAGTGAATATTCAACTGAAGTAATTAAACCGTGTTCAAGATTCCCTTTCTTCATTACTTTAGTTGTTTATAAATACCAGGTGAAGCTGTATGTAAGGTGGACACTGTTGATCATCCCTACCACACAGCAGGGTGTAACAAGGGGCTTCTCAAGCTTGTGAATTTGATTAGTCTAAAAGTAGCCATATTCCATTAGTAATGAGTCCAGTTGATAAACTTATTGCCTCCGGTACTCCACTAATGTGGCCTTACCACTTTAGTGACCCGAGCTCACTGTATCAATGCACTATACGGTGAAAAGCTATCAAGTTAATTTACTGTTATCTCAGCATTTCTATAGTGCATTTCATTATAGAACTAACAGCTTCGGACTTATCCTTGACCCTTACAAAGAGATTTCATATATACATTCCAGTTTTTAGGAACTGTGAGGTGTTACTGTACCTTTAGTTGTACATATTTTGCTAGTCACTGATGTGCATCTTTTAAAAGTGTGCTAAAATACACAGCATATTTTAAGTCCAAGATCGATCTTGCCAGCTCTAACCAGTCAAGGCTTGAATATGAACCTTTTCAGAGTTGCCAGCATATCAGTTTTGTAGGAATCAAGCTCAACATTCGCACAATTGAGGAAAAAAAAAAAACCCCACCTATTAAAAGAGCCTTTTTGCTGATCTAGTTCAACTTTCCTAAAGTATTTCACCCTTTACAAATCCTCCATAAAAAGCAGTGCATCTAAACTTACATTAGTTCTATTGACTTGATAACTTTCTTTGCTCAGATCTTAATCAGCTTTCCATGAAAGTTATCAACAGATTTAGACCACTAGTTATGAAGACTTTTCATTCCAGGCTGCAATTTCTCTGTTCCAATCTTAATTCATTCACTTTGCAGCACCCATCACTTCATCGTGGAATTAAACCAAGGACGCTTTTGAATGAAAGGTAAAGGTAGTGAAAATCAAAATAAACCGTTTAGCTTTAAGTTAACTTCCAATCATTTATAAATTGTCAGCTACTTAGATTCTAACAGAACTGAAGTTCAGTGAACTCCAGTGTCTCATCTAAGCCACAAGAGTGCATTAAATTAGAAACACTCCTCCTTACACTGGGTAGCCAGCACAGTGTTTCCTAAGGTAGCTAATGTTTCACTGACTTAGGGTTTTGATGGTAGTGATCTCAGAGGAAACAGATAGCATCAGACACTAAAAATGTGTAAGAATAGTTTCTAGTATTTAATTTTTCATGTGGGTCAGGTCATAAATCCCTTAAGAATGTGTTCCCCTTGTACTTCAAAATTTCCAAATGCAGAAAGAAGTAAACAGAGAGCAAAGTAGGACAAAACTTCCCAAAAATTCACATAGCAAATTGTTTTGAGGCCTAAACAAGCATTTAGACTAATCCAGGTATTAGCCACAGGAATGCTTGTCCCTTTTGAGAAGACTGAATAGCTTGAAAAGGCCAATATCTTTTGCTATACCTTAAAGCTGCAGACTTCAAAGCTAACTATTTGTAGCTGCACTTCACTTTCTCACTTAGTTTTTAATTCTGTTATTATGTAGAATGCATTTTTCTTCAGCAAACCGTTGGTGAAAAAGACTGGAATGGGTACCAGCCTTACTATTACCTTTAGTTTTACAATTCCTGCTTCTTTTATTTTCATATCTGAAAATGTTTTATTCCAAAAAACTTTAGACTCCTCAAACCGCAGACAATTCTGAATGAATGTGATTAAGGAGAATTTTTTTTTTTTTTTTAAATTAGAAAACATGTGAAAGGAGTTGCAAATACATGACCAGGGTTATACAGTTTTTGCTGCTTTTAGGTTGTTAACATCTCATCATACATTAACCTCTGATTTGTCACAACATTTTAGCCTTTTCAGCACTGGTCAGAAATATCTTTCATGGAGGTGAAAAAAATATCATTTTAGTTACAAATTCTTCTACCTTATTCTTATTAATGTATCTGTAAATTTTTAATTCTTATGTCAGCACACTGGGGAAACAACACTTCAAAAACCACCTCCAAAAAGTTATATTAGCTTTGTCCCTACATTTCTCAGAATAAAGTATATGAAGTTTTAGAACCATTCAAAACTTCTTTTACAACCAATTTCTAAAAGATTTTAAAATTTTGAATCAAGTAAAAGCTCTAGAACAATTTTTTCCCCATTTTCCATTTACTGTGATCAATAATTTTTATGACGCTTGCATTGTAATGCAATCATTCTAAGTTGTTTCTATATATATGTGTGTGTGTGAGAAAGTAAACATATTTCAAAAGACCTTAGAATAAACTCATCAAGGCAGGAAATTCTATATAAAAATCTGTTCCCATCAATTTCACAGAAAAAAATTATTAATCTTTTACTTCCAAAAGGAAAAAGAAACTCAATTCTGTAAAATGTATTAAGATAATTCAGTTTTGATATATTTCTCTACAGAAACAAGCTGTAATAATCTCATCATAGGAAAATTTAAACAATGGGAACCAAACAGGTTTTTTCAGTCTTGCTCCAAGCATTTAATTTTTTTTACCTTGGGAGGTATAAGGAATTTTAAACTCTGTCCCACACAAATGCATTGAAAAAAAAAACTTCCTGGGTCCACTCCCATCTTTGGACAGTTCTGCTAGTAACCTATGGTACCAGTTCAGTACATGTCCTCTTAGATACTTGTAAAACCATAAGCAGTCTTCAAACTGTTGAAGAAAATACTTGCCTATTAAGCTTGTCTGCTAAAGAAAAATTTAAAAATGTATGTCTAACCTATATGGTCCAGACACACACACAAAATATATTAAGTTGTGGCTCTCATTTACTTTCACACACAAAGTGTCATTTATGCCAGAATTTTAAGTCCTCAACTGTTGTTTTAAAGATGTAGCTTTACTATGCTTGGACTTATTAAGCAAACCATAATTCAGTACTGTGATCCAGGGAAACAAATTCTTAATAAAGGATGTAAAGTCAGCATTGATCTAATTGAGCTCTATACCAGAAGGATGTAGCTATGATTTTCAGAAAGTAATACAACTGCTTTTATTTTGTTGTATTGCAGAGGCAAGTAGCCCATCCTTTAGATATAATATTCCATATACTGCAAAGTCAGAAAAAATATCTCCCACACAAACAGTTCTGGGTTTAAAAATCACAGGACATATCTTTACAAAATATTTTTCTGTGTGGAATGATGCTAAAGTATATATAGGAGAGATCTATTGCTTCATGATACAGACAGATACACTGACTGGTAATTACTTGAAAGATATAAAGGTTCTACAGAAACATATTTTCATTATATTCTTATCTGCTTAAAATTTGCTTTATTTATCTATGACAAAGCATTGACATACAGACAAAATTAATGGTGACGAAAACAGGCTTCATTAGTTAATTGATTGAGCACCTCCACAACATTTAGTGGAAGATTCATTGTTGTCAAAGTGTTCACATAACATTTCTGACTGCAAAACACCCATCTAAACAAAAAAGAGCACCAAACACAACCAAGCTTTCAACACTCTGAGCTTGTGTGCCCAGTTCTTGTAACCATTTCACACCTACCTTTATATTATATTAAAATGTAATATAAACATGGGTAATGCTGGACACAAGTATAAACTGGGAGAGAAGTGGCTCAAGAGCAGCCCTGTAGAAACAGATTTGGGAATGCTGGTCAGCAGCAGGCTCAGTGCAAGTCTGCAGTGTGCCCTGGCAGCCAAGCAGGCATACCACATCCCGGGGTGCATCAAAAATAACAACCAGCCGGGCAAAAGTGGTGATTATCCTGTTGTATTCAGCACTGGTGCAGCCTCACCTCAGCTCCCCAGTTTAAAAAGGTTGTTAAGGGATTTGAATGCATCTAGAGGAGGGCAAACAAAGCTGGTGACAGGACTGGAAGGCATGTCCTATGAGGAGTGGCTAAGGAGTCTAGCTTTGGATAGTTTGGAGAAAAGTAGGCTGATGGATGACACTTCATTGCTCTCTCCATCTTCCTGAAGAGGAGAAGCAGAGAGGGCTGAGCTCTTCCTCAGCTCCAGTGATAGGATGCCTGGGAATGGTTCAAAGTTATACCAGGGAGATTTAGTTTGGATGTTAGAAAACATTTCTTTACAGTCAGTGTGGTCAAATAACAGAACAAACTTCCTAGAGAGGTGATTGCTGCCTCAAGTCTGTCAGTGTTTAAGAGGCATTTGGACAGTGCACTTAACAACATGCTCTAATTTTTAGAGGGACCTCAAGTGGTCAGGCAATTGGCCTATGTGATCACTCTAAGTCTCTTCCAACTGAACTATTCTATTCTGTGTTAAATATATATCAACAAGAAGAAAAGCTGATAAGTTATCTTTTATTATTTTTTATATTTCAGAGAACAGAAAGTTAACTTTCTGGGATCTCTGCAAGTCAATATTGTCATCTTGGAGAGAACGGTTTGTATCTTAAAGACTACAGCTGGTATTTCAGGAAGTTCATTCCTTATTTAGCAGGTCTCAATATCACACCATTTTCTTATTTTCACCTAGAAAATAGGCTTGGTTTATGGTTTCAAGATGGTTCTCTGCTGACCTCTATAACAAAGTGAGACCATATCTTTCTGGATGGCAATGATACATGCAGTTATTCCTGGTTACAGATGGCTTCATCAATTTATTTTGTCAATAACTACCTTCAAAGGTTCCCCCAAATCATTGGGAACTGCGATGGAACTATTACTGCCTTTTTTTTTTTTGACATATAACTATGTATTAAAGACCTACTCATTAGTTGCCAGCTTATTGCCAAGAGGGTAAGTATACAGGTCTAAAAAGCTTTGTAATGGGATACGCAGCATTTCACTGTTAAGCCATTCATCCACATCTGGTCTAGCTTAGCAGTGACCTAAAATCATTACCGTATGAAGGCTCCTTCCTAAGTTATGCAAAATGAGCCTATTTAGTCCAGTTTTTAAACTGGAGAAATATCCACATCACAAAAGACCTACTAAAACATCCTACAGAGTCTCCAAGGATTTAAAAAAATGATCTTGCTTAGACGAAGTTAAATTTATTATTATGTTCTTAAATTGCTGCCGATTCATTTTCTACATGCTGTAACAATACTGGATAGTGACATAAGATATATTTTGTTGCATATTGTACTTTAAACTCCTTAGACATTCCAAATATGACTAGAAATAGCGTATCATACCGATTAGATGACCACAGAGGAGGTGCAGTGTTCATGTTATATTGACAGGAGCTGAATAGGAGTAGGGGCCTGTGGAGTCTTTAAGCAGCAGTTAACTTCTGGCCTGTTTGTACCAGCTGTTAATTCATTCTCCCTCAGCTTGTTACAGCCCACAGCAAACCCATTCAGCCTGTTGTAACCCAGTTTCTCCCCTCTTTTGAGGTAGCTCTTACCAAACTCTCCTGCTCCATACCCCTTCTCTAACATTTTCTCCAGACTCTTAACTCTCACTAGCTGGGCTGTTTCTGGCTGCCTCCTTGTATCATCTTGTGCAGCACATTGCCCTGGTATCATAAGCACACACTAAGCACATTCTTCATCTTAAGTCTCTTCCCTGTCTGCCCGAGCATCCTGAAGGGATGCTATTGACTCTCTTGGTTAGCACTCCCTACATATTTCTAGCAGCAGGTCTGTTCCTTTTTAGGCCTGCTCTCAGACATTGTAAGTGTTTTGGAATGGGAGGAGATACTCGGGACTTGTGTGCATCTGTGCTTAATTTCACATGCCAAGTCTCTCTTTCTGACAATGTTAAGAATAGGAATATAACAGTAATACCAAAACAGATCACAGCACTGTGATTGGCTTATTTGGTTTTAAGGTCTACGAAACCAACTATCATCTACTGTACCTACTGTTGATTTCCCCAAAAGTGGCTTCAATCACATCAGCAGGAAGAGTTGTGGACATGGAGCCTAAATATTCTTACTGCCCAACCTATTTTGTCATTATTGCTGTTTTGTCATTAAATAGGACTTCATTCCCTGGGGCTACCGTAATTCCTGTAAATTCATAGTATGTCTGCCATCATGCTTTAGTTCCAAGAAAACACTACATAAATGTTTCCTGTACAACAAGAATTGTTTATTCTCCGATTCAGTATGTGGAAATTTTCATGTTTCAAATAAGAGCAAAACAAAACTAAGATAATATTAAGCAGTCCAGTCCTCTCCAAGTAAAAATTAAGGAATTTTTAAGTCTTACTTTTAGGCCACGAATGTCTTACTTGGCCTTTTAGAAAATAAAGCCACACACAAGTTCTTGGTGCATTCCTGAAAGTTTTGGTGGCTTTACCTTTGTAGAGCTGTATTTAAAAAAACTGCAGACAGGATAAAGAACTTCAAAATTGGTGAGATTTTATTCTCACCTCTCAGGAAAGTAAAATAGCTTCTTGAGAAGTTAATATAAATTAACTTTAATAAAATCAATAAATTAATATAAAACCCACCTGCATAATATTACTGATGCTCAGATCTTAATCAGCTTTCCAGAATTAAAAACTACTTTTTGCACTCCACAATACTATAACAGGAACCTGAACTTCACAGACAGGGCCAATAATATTTTCATTATTTGTCAGGAAACTGAGGAGCAGGATTATTCACAAATCTTTACAGTCACAGAGCCCTTTTTCAAGCCTTTGGATCTCAAATGAGGCACACACATTTCAAATGGTTTTGCTGCTGCGAAGAATTCTGCTTGGCTTCTGTCAATTTACCAAATGACCCTTTCCTTGGGGAAACCACAGCAGCAAGAAAAAACACAACCAACAACATCAAAACAAACAAAAAAACCCACAACCAACCAGCCAGCAACAGGGCCTGAAGCTTATTAATGACTCCAGTAATTGCCTTGGATAAGACCCACAGATTTCTATTACAAGTGAAACATGAGAAGTCAGCAGGAGCAGAGTTAGATCTGCACCAAGAACTAAACACCTGAGGGAAGAAGTTTCAGTGGCATGCCTGTAATAGGTGCAGCAGAGAAATTACTGTGAAAGGAAAAAAGCGCTAAGGTAGCTTCAAGACAAACCCTGTGTTGACATTTCTGGGTAGCTCTAAGACATAATTTATAAGCATGCAATATCATCACAGGTAATAAGTAGACCAAACCCCACTTACTGCTGCTGTGCTGCAGACCCTGCTCCTCCCAGCCTCTGCACTGCTCTCAAGGGAACTCTTGAGAGTCTTCCTCATTTCAACTGCAGCAGGAATTATCTCACTGCAAAACCTGATGGCCATTAAAGTACCATTATGCTTTTCTAGCTCCCTCACTCTTATTTAAAAAGAAAAAACTCATTCTCAGAAGCTCACATTTTATTTGTGTGGGGTTTTTTAAATCAAATTTTCCCTACTGTGTTTCAATACATTGTAGATTTGTTTCAGGGAATCAAAGTTAACGTCCTTGGCACACACACACACACTTGATGACCTAGTCAAGTGAATGCTTAGATACGCTTTGTTCCCATACATCTACTCTAATATCTTTAATCTTAAAGAACAATATTTTTTTATTATTATATATTTATATATTATTTGTATTGCATTAGTGTATGACTGATAAGTGAGGAAACATTGTGGTACTGAGAGCAGAAGAAAGTCCAATAGAGTAGCCAATAGATTAATAAATTTTATATCAAATGGCTGTTAATCAGACCTACGTCTATACCTTTAACAACCTTCTAAAGCGTCACTAAACAGGATTGTTTGTTACTGAAATATTGCCTGTTTCATCCCATTTGATTCTAACTTTAACTCTGTGATGTCTTAGAAGAGATTGTTGAAATGCTGCAAACAAACTGTAGCAAGTGATGCCTGACAGTATAACCAACTCTGAATTTTCTGCATTGTAAACAATGCAACTATACGTAGAGGTTTAGTTTGGAAAAAAGAAAAAAAAAAATCACGTTGCAATAATATATTCCTCAGTATTTTAGTTCTCTGCGTGATCTTCTGGAATTACTTAAAACAATTTTCAGAAGGAAATTTGAACCATTTCTAATATACCCATACTACTTTACATTTAATTATTCATTCTATAATCTTTGTTGAATGCAGGCAATTACATTTCCATTTTAGCAAAAAAACCCACTCATTAAGTTAGATTTAAAATTTAAACTGAAATGCTTGCTTATGATTTGTCTCATCGTAGAACTACATAGATCAACAGAAAAGATCTCTTCAGCCTTTTAATAACGAGTACATTTCTGTGTGAAGTTTAAGTTGTAAAGATGTCTGCTTTTGGTTTTAAGAAAAAAGTTAACTTTGGCTTAAGGTGCAGCTAGCAGTTATGAACCATCAATAAAATGAGAAGGGCTTAAACAGTCTTATAGCACAGATCATATTTTCCTCCCTTTCAGTAAAATGCTTCAAAAAGCTGGAATAAAGCACTATGCATCCTGGCCCAGGAGATAACCACCTCTAAGTATTTAATACACCCACCATTTTTTTTAATCATAAAAGGATTTAATCCACCAACATTATTCCTTTCTCCTGTAGGGAGAAGTAAAATGCTGGACTTCCTTCCACTAGGCTGTCAGGATATGTTATTTTGCTGATCAAGGATCTTAAAGTACCCAACTGTAATCAGCCCAAGGCAAGCTAATTATAACCCCTGAGGCCTTATCCAGCCTAGGAAAATATTGCTAAAAACAAAACCAAACAAACAAACATACATTCCAGCATTTTTCCCAGCTATCAGATTTCACTTTCAGAACTTATTTTCAGGTCAGATGTAGAGGGAGGAAGTACCATTTCACAGACCAAAGCTTTGTTTGGGCTCTCCACCACCTCTACCATCCCCGTGGTTCTCCTACATTAATGATAGTACCAGAAAAAAAACAAAACAAAACACAGAAAATGTGTCTCGGAACCTTATTTTAGCTTCATACATTTGATTAGGTCATTGCTGTCCAGAGTCCGGACTCATTAAGGATTAGTTAAAACCATAAAGTGCTAGTCAGTTTACAAGACTAATATAAGAAAACTTCACTAATACTCCATCAACAATTAATACCCAGTAATAACACAGAAACACACAATTTAATTTATAAGCCATTCAAGCAAATATGCTGTTGGAATACAAACATGTCTACCACTAATTCTGGGTGCTAAGTTTAGTATGCTAACTTGGTTTATTTACATATTGCATACATCCTTAGATTATTTTTTTAACAATTCAAGGGATGAATACGTGAATCAAAGCTACATGCCTGTATCTAGGTGGAAGGAAGATTAAACTGAAGTGGATTCTAAATTTTATTTGGAGTCAGAAAACAATACAGGTTAATTGTGGTGGCTTCTTTTACTCTCAATCACACATAAGATGCCTTTCTTGCCATACTCCTCCTTCATATGCTATTGGCCCATGAATTGGAAATATACATCCTTAGCTCTCTTGATACTTAGATTGTTCTGGTTTCTATAAATAAATATTTATTAAACTAGAAAGAGGGATATCTCCAGAAGCCAGGGGTCTGCCTAATTCAGAACAGATGTTAGCCCCGTGTATCTTACATCTCATTTTAATGCATACTCATCAGTCATTAGTTGTTCTGGGTTATTTGCTCTCTAAATAAAAAGGTAGAAAAAAAAGTTTTATGAAATCCAACAATAAATAGGTGCCTTTAATGAATCAGCAATAACTGAGAAAACAGCATTTTGTATAATAATTCCTATCAAGCTCTAATTGTGGAAAGGAGCCCTTGAAGATCATGCAAAAATAGGGTGAGTCCCCTTTCTTTCCCCAAAATGAATAATTTTGTATAAAGCAGAATATTATTATAAATATGTGGATGTGCATGCTTATAAAGCATGCACATATTGCCTCCAGCCTTACAGACCAGGTGTTGCTGCCTCCCTGTCTACATGGAAATCACTTAGACACAAACCAGGAGAGATACTTGTCTGGTCTTTCAAAATTCATTGTGGTATTAAGCTTTTATTTTCATTTAAGGAGGCTCACCAGTTGGGCATACACTGAAGTTTTTCCATACATTTGGTAAGTCTTCTACTGTGCTTTTTTTAATCCCAAAAGCTAGCTTCCTTCCTCTAGGTTTTTACATTTTATTTTCAGCACCCACATCTGTCTTTTACACAGCAATGGTCCCTTGCACCATTCTGCCAACATCTGCTGTTGTCTTGCCTGTGTATATATGTGTGTGAAGTTAAATTGATAGTAGCAGCACCAGCACTTACACAGAATGCTTTACAAGGGCATCAGTATCATTATGTCCATTCTACAGCTGATAAACAAGAGGCACAGATTCAGAGAGATGAACAAGGGGCACAAGTATCACAGGGCAGTGCTCAAGGCAACCTTTCTTGTAGCATATCACTTCTCTGAACAACTCTTTAGATCACCTTACATTCCTCATTTTAGTTTCAATATGTTTTTGTGACAAGCACAGGAGGGAGAACACCTAAGATCTTTATCTCAAACAAAAGTTAATCTAGTACTAGTGTCTTATATAACTCACCATTCAGGCCATCAACTTGCTGACAAACATTTCTCCATACTGCCCAATGAGAAGAGAGAACAATCGAGGTTTGAGGGGCATTTATGAAAGTGTCTTTGCAAGTTACAACAGAGAAAAAGGATCACACAGGTGGGACCAGCAAATGGAACTGAAGTTCCAATCCTATTCAGAAGGAATAATTAATAAGTTTCCTGCATATTTCACAAAAAAAAAAAACACAAAATCAAGTTTCTCCCTTTAAATAGAGGTTTACTTTAAAAAGCTATTGCGTTGCAAAAGGGTGCCAAGTACTTGGAGGGTCAAAATTGTTCTCTTTTGAAAGAGCCATCATCATTGCTGCTGAAATACTGTCTGTTCCCATATCATGCACAGATCATATTTTGGACTCCACCTTCTCCAGATACAAAAAAAAAAAAAAAAAAAAAAAAAAAAAAAAAAAAACCCCAAATTAATTTTCCAAGGCACTGTTGAAAAAGTTATTAAA
>JAAGNO010019452.1:0-11259 GCA_033439905.1 Ceryle rudis
GCTCTTCTGGGTCGGGCTGAAGATGAACGCCTCCACCTGCACCGACACGGGGCAGCCGCTCCGCGGCTTCTCCTGGGAGGGAGCTGGCGGCGGGGCGGCCCCGCAAGAGGTGCCGGCGGCGCTTGGCCGGTGGGCAAAGGAGCCCGTGCGGTCCTGCCTCACCGCCCGCTGCGCTGGGCTACACCTGGCGGCGGCGGCTCCCGGTGGCGGCCCCAACTGGGGCTGGAAGGAGCGGCTCTGCCAGCGGGAGAGCCAGGGCTACGTCTGCAAGTACCAGTACGAGGGCGCCTGCCCCGGCCTCAGCCCCGCGGGCGCTCTCGGCCTCGATTACAGCCTCCCCTTCGAGGATAGCAGCGCCGGCACCGACTTCAGCCCGCCGGGCACCGTGCTCACGATGGCGTGCCCCGGCGGGGAGGTGCGGCTCACCTGCCAGCCCGAGCGGGGCGGTTTCGCCTGGAAGGAGGCGGAGGAGCCTTTCTGCCCCTGCCCCTTCGACTACCGGAGTCCCGGCAGCGGGCGGTGCGCCGAGGCCGCCGTGTGCCGCGACGCCGCCGGCGGCTTCGCCTGTGCCGGCACCCAGGGCAGGCGGGACGGGACGCCCGGGGCGGCCACCGGGACAGCCCCTACCGCCACAGGCGGCCTCGCGGAGCCGCCGGGTACAGGGGCGGAGGGAGGGCGCCTCTCCGCCCCGACACCCGGACGTCCCTCGGGGCCGGCCTCCACCGCGGCCGCCGCCGCCGCCGAAGAGAAGACGGCAGCTCCGCGGCCGTCCTCGTCCTCCTCCAACTACGTTTTCATCCTGGTGACGGTCGCAGTGGTGGTGCTGGTCATCCTGGTCATGACTGTCCTGGGGGTCTTCAAGCTCTGCTTCAACAAGAAATCCGGGGGCCGCGGGGACAAGGAGCAACCGGAGGGCGGCAGCAAGGCGGAGGCGGGCTCTGCGGAGCAGAGTGGAGCAGCGGGCGGCGACTAGCCCCGGGGGCGGCGGGGGCCTCGTCCCTCCGGGCTGCCCCGAGCGGCAGCTGCCACCCCGGGTCAGGGCTCGACTCCTTCACTTTCTCTTGCCGCTAGCCCGGATGCCCGGGGAGGCCGAGAAAAAAGCGCCGTGGGACGTGGCTGAGCGGGACTTGCAGCTTGTCAGACGTGGGGGTAGTGCACCCACCCTTTTTTCAGGGGTTTGAAGCCTTTGGAGAGTCAAGAGTTTTTGTCGGTCTGAAAAAGTTATTTAGGTGCTGACATAAGTAAAATATAAAAATTGTGGCCTGGTTGACAAAGCGATTGTTTATCTGCAGCTGCAACAGTTGTGGGGTTTTATCCTCTCAGAAACTCTTCTTTGGGTGCAGATTTGGAGCAGATATAAAGGGGACCAGTTCGAGCACTTGCATCCTGTGATTTAGAAGTCACTCCTTGTCTGAGTGGTACTTGGAGACTCTCATCTTCTTTCTAAATGCTGGAACGTTTGGAGAGGTGAACTACCATAATTTTGCGGGAAACTGTGACCCATACTTTTTTAGACCTGACACTCTAAAAAATGAAGAGCATTTCTATACTTAGAAGGCCATTAAATTGCTGAGGAAGTGGGAGGTTAATGGGGAGCCAGTTTTATACTTCAGCTGATGAAAAGAATAAAGGATGATTTAAAATCTAAATCACTGCTTCGCACAATATTCATTTTTATTGTAGTAGAGCAACAATTTTTTTCAGTTACAGGTTTTCTCCGAATGTGCATTGGTACAAAACTTGGTGCCTGCATGCAGCATGTGTCTCCCTTATAATTATTGGACAAGGTGCTGACAAACTTCACACTGTGAGAGGAGTTAACGTGAGTCCAAATACATCATGCAAATGCCGTTCTTTTTAGTCAGAAAGACTTGTTTCCCATGGAGTCTCTTGAGAGTAAGGAAAGAAAGATTTGCTCCTTGTACTCTGTTCTAAATGAGGTAAACACTTCCTCTGTGATTTCCCTTGGGAATTCGTGTAGAGCACCTTTCATGCTGGCTGCAGAACTTGCTTTCTTTGCAGTTCAGAGTGCTGATGCTCACTTATTACTATGGTGCTGATTTTCAATTAAAGTGGTAATGCTAAATATTGATTCAAAGTTTTCCGAGGGCAGTAACACACAACTAAGTGGATCTCTTCCAAGCCTTTTGGGGTGTGGGGAAGGTAAGGAAGTAGGTTCTTCTTCCCTTAAAAGAACTTAAAGCTCTGAAACATGTTTTTAAATATGCTTTCTTTGTTGTTTACCTCTCTTTAGCGATGACTTTCTGATTACTGCTTTCATTTTGTCACTTTCCTCTTGAGTTTGGAGTACTCCATTTCAAACAATAATATGTTTTATTACCTATTTTTCTTCAAGCAAAGACTTGAAGATTAATCTGATGTAAACATCTGCTAATGATAAAGTATGAGTGTTTGGTTTGGGTTTTTTTTTCCCTCTCATTTCCACTTAATGATGATAGGCTATTACTATCTGGGAAACAGTCTTTTGCTTTTGATAAGGGGATCCCAGGCATTTGTGAGCCATCAGGCTCTCTATAGCCATAAATTCCACTGTATTATGCCAGGAATGAAATTCACCTAGGTGAGAATGCTGCTCATTACAAAGCTGTTTTATGATCTGCACACTTCTCTAATCTGTTTATCAGACATTTGTATTTCAGAAGGCAGGCATTGGTAGGAGGCTTGATTCTACATTCAGATGAGCACAGGTTTGGAAAATTACTTAGTCATTAATGCCTTTTGTCTTAATACACTCCTGTTTCTGTAATTAATTTCTTTTAGGGGCAGTGTATGTGGAGCTCTGTTCTTCTACAAGGGGCTGTATAAGCAAATAGCAACTAAGGTGAATGAGAGCCTCCCTAAATTATTAGTTTGTTTTCCTCTTTTCCACATATCAGATGGGTGAACTTTCAATGGGACTGTCCAGGTACGTTTTTCTAAGCTGCAGAAATACTCTCATTCTCTGTTTCAGGAGTCTTACCAAGCACACAGCTAAGTGCTAAGTGAAGTGCCTGTAATTAACTACTTCTTTATGTTGTCACTCAGGAGTTGATTGAGGTTATTCAGTTAAAATGTACAAGATCATGCCCTTTTGCTCTTTGCCTTGGCTTCCTGTGAAATCACATTTTGATTTCAGCGTTCTTTTTCTCACGCTCAAGATTCAGGATTAAGCATTACACATTTGTCTGAGGGACTACACAAGGATTCTGTTATGTTTTGCCTGGTTTATAATTTGACTTGGATGAAAAGACTATTTTGCATCTAAAGATGGGAACCATCTCACCATATGTAGACATCTCTAACAGCTCATCTAGACTCATCTATTTAAATAGACACCTTTACAGCCTATGGAGAGAAGTGTGTACTTGCCATTTCTCTCATTTTAGACTAGATGCTGAAAACAGAGGCCAGCAAATTGCATCTTAAAAGTGCTATTTTTCTACACTGACTCTAAAGAAAACCTCAGGAAGCTACTCATTTAAATGCCTGTGAAAAAAAGACATCTAAAATTAAATCAGAAAAAGCAGCTAAACTAAGTCTTCAGCTGCACAAGTCAGTTTTCTAAAATCAAGCTCACAGTGCTTCGTGTCTCTTCAGGGCATGGCTAAATGGCTATAATTTTACCATAGCTTCTATTGCTTTTAGGCATTGAAAATTCTTGTTTTGCCTATTTGGGTTTCTTTGCCTTCTTTTTGCAGTCAGTAGAATACAAAGCCACCAGCATTTGGGTTTGATTGGAACCTGAGCATGTTGGAAATGCATTAATTTATCTTCCTTTAATGTTTCAGACCAGGAAATGGATGTTTTGGGAGAAATGATAAATCATTTTTGCTTTCCACTCCCAATCTCAGTTGTGTCTTTAAGAATCTTAGCTAAGAAGTCAACAGACGACTGACTTGCAACATGGACTATTGGTTCCTATCATAACCATGATTCACAGAATCACAGAATTTCTCAGGTTGGAAAAGACCTCCAAGATCATCAAGTCCAACCTCAGCCTAACCCTACCACCCTAACTCTGACAAGCCACCTCTAAACTATGTCCCTGAACACCACATCCAAACGATTTTTAAACACATTCAGGGATGGTGACTCAACCACTTCCCTGGGGAGCCGGTTCCAGTGCTTAATAACCCTTTCTTTAAATAAGTTTTTCCTGATATCCAACCTAAACTTACCCTGGTGCAACTTGAGTCCATTTCCCCTCCTTCTGTCACCTGTCACCAGTGAGAAGAGACCAACCCTGCTCTCACTAGAACTTGTTTTTCAGGTATTTGTAAAGAGCAATAAGGTCTTCCCTCAGCCTCCTCTTCCCCAGACTAAACAGCTCCAGCTCCCTCAGTTGCTCCTCATAGGGTATGTCTTCCAAACTGCTCACCAGCCTTGCTGCCTTTCTTTGGACCTGCTCCAGCACCTCAATGTCCTTTTTGTATTGAGGTGCCCAAAACTGAACACAGTACTTGATATGGGACCTTACCAGTGCCGAGTACAGGGGCAGGATTACTTCCATAGTCCTGCTGGTCACACAATTTCTGATACAAGCCAGGATGCTGTTGGCCTTCTCGGTCACCTGGGCACACTGCTGGCTCATATTCAACCGACTGTCAGTCCATACACCAAGGTCCTTTTCTACCTGGCAGCTTTCCAGCCACTTTTCCCCAAGCCCGTAATGTTGCCTGCAAGGCAGATTCAGTGCAGGGTTTGCTGTTTACATCCATAGGAGGAAAATAAGTGAGGTCATAATGAGTACGAGTACTCATAGCTAGGTTTGATATAATAAAAGTGTCTGGTTATGAAATTGGATGCAACTGTCTTCTTATGTAACACCATATGTTAAACACACAATCAGAAGTAAATATTTTTCCAAACATAGCAGAGATAGAAATAAATCTTATCCTTTTCCCTCATGTTATGTATGCATCCTTTGATTAAATATATTATATAAGCATATTACATTGCAACTGTTTTGCCAGTACAAGAAAAATATTATTTCCTCCCATATTAACATCATATAAATCACATACAAACTTTGTATCTGTGCATTTTACAATGCATACATTTGTATGGAGGATATAATTTAGTACTTTCAGTTCTAGTGGTTCATATTAGGTGGGTTTTGTTTAATTGTAAAATCATATTGTAATGTGTAGTGTTGTAGACCTAGACTCTTGACTAGAGGACTGGATGTAATAATGTAATGGTAATGAAATTGTGGACAGAAGAATCTGTGAATACACATTTAAAAATGGTGATTTCTGCAAAGAGTAGGAATGTTCAGACCTTTCACCTGTCACAGTGGTCCAAAAAGAGTCCTCTGTTGCCACACATTAAATCTTAATTTTTAGATTTCCTTAACTCCTCCAAAGATAGTTTGACTGGTAGGCACATCATTTGTCAGCTGTACATTTTATTCATGATCATGTGATGGATTTTTAATGGTTTGTGTTCATCAAATAATCAGAAATAAAATTTTAACTTTGCCCAAATTTTTAATAATTATTTATACTGTTGAGGGCTTGATTAAGTGTGCTGTGGGATTAGAGTGAAATCTAAAAGTGGACATGGGCAAAATTCAAGTACTTCAAAGAACCTGATTCCTTTTTTAAGAGTAATATATAGCTTAAAGAAGATTAAAAATGAAGGGATTCTGTGCTTCCCCCAGGAAGGATAATTTGCTATCACTTAATCAATTTTTTTCAGACCTCATTATCTTTCCTCATTTATTTCATGGAGCTTAACCACTGGTACAAGCAACTTAGTTCCTTCTAGAAATAATATTTTCCATTTCTTCAGGATGTGGACATTTATCAAGGTTGTAGAGTGGCAATTCCTACATTTCACTAATCATATACATCTGACTTGAAAGTCAAACACAGCAAGGCAGCAGCAGTGACCACTCTCCAAGGGCTTCGAAATAGGTTAAACTTCATGCCTTTCCTTCTTACCCCCTTGCCTTTCTCACCTGGACTTACAGATCTCTGGGACTGGGAGACTGGAAAGTGAATGACAACAGGGATTCATCTGTTTCCAAGCAAGTATGTTCCCTTTTCTGTATTGCAGACCCAAATGTGAGGTACCTAAAGGCAGCAGTGGAGGTGAGGAAAGCCGAGATGTGGTGGTGGTCCCACATTCTTTATATCCTTTTCCTCCTGTCACCTGCCAGTCCTTTTGTGTTGCAAGCCTGAGGCAGAAGGATAGGGGAAACAACTACTGTTATGTATTTCATAGATAACATAAAGAACAAGAGTCCTGCAGGTCCAGGGAGAAGTTGGGCTGAAGAGGGAGAGGAAAGAAAGACAGGCAAATATCCATCTTCACTCAGATGTTTCCATCCTTACCATCCTCTCACTGCATACTTTTTTCAGGTGTTTGTAACTCAGAAAGTGTTGGCTTGCAAACAAATATTTTCAGTCACTAATCCAGGAACAGCACGTGGCATGGGCTGTAATATGTCAGAAAAGCATGTTTTTGTTTTTGGAATGTAACCAGCAGGTCTTGTGTTTTGGACTGATAACAGTTTATACTGTTCCCTGGCTTGTCATATAAGGTCAACTTTGCTACAGTAAATTACAAGAATTTAAATTTAAATACATATTCTTTTGTATTAACGTATCCATATATTGGTATACATCAACAGAGCCTAGTAAAATCTGAGATTGTGGAAGTAGGTTTTATGAGCAAAATTTTGTTTGTCCAGGAGAAGTCTTTCCATGGACTCTAGAGTGCAAATATGACTGATAGACATTTTTCCACAGCTATGAATGTATCAGAAGATTTTCTTCCATGCTTAAGGGGTTTATTCTCTTGCTTACATTCAGTTGAATCTTAGTTGTAATGAATGATTCCTGAATGAGTACACTGAAACCTGCAATCCTCTGTAGATTAGACAAGCCATTTTGGGAATGTAGCTCTATGCCTTCATGCTAAACTAACTTCAGAGTTTCAAAGTCTGTGGAGACAAATATGTGAACATTACCTTTTGTTCTAAAGAGTATGTATTTCTCTTATGGGAAGTAATTTTCTTAGTCATAGCGCTGAAGTTGCCTTTAAAGTAAGAAATTCTGTAAATCGTACTTTATGAGGGTGAAAAAGGAGAGAAAATGCTGCTGTATTCAATTTCTGTTTTGTTGGTATGGAATTCTTTATGTTGAGCAACAGTTTAAGACTTTTTTTTTCTCTTTTAATGATAAAAGGAAAGAAAATCCATGATATTCAGAGCCTCTGAAAAATGCAAAGAAACCTAACAATTTGAAAAAATCTTATATAAAGTTTTCTGTATTGTTTTTCTGAGTTTCTAGTAATTTCAAAAAGTATTTATCACTTGCTTCTTAGGAAAAAAACAAACTAGATACTTCCTAATATCTAGTTTGAAAATAACCAGCTTTGAAAAGAGCAGATAATGTAAAAAGCAGAACTTCATCTTTTTTTTCTGACTTAGAAGTTTATATATTTGCTGTACCCTAAATAGTCTGAATTAATTATGTGAAAGAGCCAAGTCCTGCTTTGTACTGGACTTTTTTTTTTTTTTTCCCCCTCCCTCTTAACGAAATGGCCTCTCCTGGGCACCCCACCCTTGATTTTTCTTTATTTCAGGTTCCTTCTTTCTAAGGCTGTTTAGTGTCAGATATCCACCAGTTTGGCTTTCTTTCATATCCATTCTCTCCAAATATCCAGACTTTTTCCCTAATGTGAATATATCTTGAATATTTTGCCTTGTCTACTATGATATCCCCTAACGGCCTGTAACCCTTCTGCCTTCTTTTCCACCATAATTACAGGAACAACAACAGTGACAATTAAAACTGCACCTGTCCCTCACACCTGAAAGAGCTTCCGTACAAGCATCTGAGAGAGCTTTTCCCATAACTTGTATTCCCAGTTAACTGATGATGAATTTGTACAATCTTGTATTAGTACAAGTAGCAGATGAAATTCAATCTCTTCTGGACTCATTATGTGATCACTTAACAGCTACTGTCATAAAAATTTAAACAAAGTAATGACTGTGCCATAAAAACCCACCAACTTTCTTTCTGTTTCTTATCTTTCATTTAATTAAATTTTCATTCAGTCAGTCAGTCTTGTGATTGATGTGTGTAATTTGTGTAAATCTAAGGCATGAACCATAGACTAGGTCTTTAGCTGATGTAGCTGTTCAAAACATCACTGAAATTAGTTACTGGTATAGCCAAGAGTCGTCAGTGGGTAGATAAACTACTTTTCTTATGAAGTCACTCAAGCTTACAGAAAGAATACAAAATGGTATAGAAAATACAAGACATAAGATAATAAGCATGTTTTAATATGTGGTTGTTCTAGTTTTCATGAAAGCATATGTAACTTCTTAAAAAAAATATTCTTTACAGGTTTTTTTTATATTTTACAATATTAAACAGTCAGTTTATCTCCTAAAAATGGGTTTTTTTTCTCCCTTTTTATGACCAAATGATACACAAAATAATTCTGCTGCAATGTTAGAAAAAGAAACTCACAAAAAGAAACCCACAAATACTGGCATTGATTTTCTTTTTTTTCTCAATAATTCAGTGCTTTTCAAATTTTTCTTTTATCCATGACTTGTCTCTCATTGACTGGGTAAGGGGGCAAGATCCATCTGTGTCTGTTTTTAACAGAAACCAGAGAGCAACAAGAATGTCAGCCTTTACCCGGTACCCTGATAGACAATGCACTTTTTTATGCATTTACAATGCATTACAACCTATTTAACCTAATTAAATAGTGAAAAGACAATAATAATAGCCACCATAATCTGAGGTCTAAACCAGAAAATAATGTTTACCTTGTCCTAGATGGGTAAGGGTGTGGTTGGTCCATGTAGGGTGCAATTTCCTGATGTGCTTTGCAATTGCAGCTTTCAGGGAGTGCTAGCAAGCACCAAGCTTTCTGAACATCAAAGAGATATCTACAAATATAACCAGTCCAGTTCTAAATCAAACACTAGTCATGTTTTTTTTTCCTCCAAGATCTCCTCCTTCTACCAGCTCCAACCTCTCCAGCCATGGACTCACCTCTGTAGCAGAATTAATGCTTCAATTTCCTCTACACATCAGAGCAGTACAAAAGCAAATCAAAGACTTACCTATTGTCTGAATAGTAAAACCGTGCTGCCCAACTGCCCAGCAACTGGAATCCGAATTTACTAATCATGGATTCCTTTATAACCAGTATACATTCTAGTTCATCCCTTTAAATGTTAGATAATGGACCAAATAGGATGTTAATGTATTTTACAAGAAGGAAGCATATATATGTGCTTGTACGTTGTGTGTCTGTATACAATCATACATACTTGCTTTGTGCAGCTTTGCCACGCTTTGAACTATTCCAGCTGGCCAACAGTCATTTGAGCTTGCCATTGTAAATTTGAGTACCCCCGCAAGTCCTGCGTGGATCAGCTGAATTTGTGGCCCTTTGCTGGTCTGTCAGTACCAGCACCAGTGTTACAGGGCATTGTTCAGCATTATGAAGTGTAATACGTTACAGCACCCCTGAAGAAGCTCACAGCTTCCCTCTGGGTTGTTCTACAGAGTTTTGTGATTGGTAGGGCTCTCATGTACACTGAAAAACAGCACTATCACCAGCAAGATAGGTGGAGGCAATACAATCCAATTACCATGAACACCACAGTGAAGGAATACAGTTAGGAAGCTCAAGAATCCACAGAGTGACCTTAAATTATATTACACAGCATTAAGAACCTGCATAGAAAACACTTTCTGGGGAAAAAAAAAAAGAGTAGAATGGGTCTTCTGTACATTTATATTGCTTTCTTGTCAAAACTGTGCTTTGTTTGTAGCTGTCTATTGACATACTTAGAAATATTCTGGTTCTCCTTGGCTGTTTCTCTCTACAAAATACTATTCTCAAAGAAAAATCTAATTAGGAAATTACCCATTTTTTCCTGTGGCTTAGTCTGCAGCTATCCATTCAACAGGACTCTGTGTTGAAGAGGTTGAAAGTGCTGCATACACAGTGCAGTAGAAATATTTTATTCTCCTCTAGAGATTCATAATTCACATTCTTGTCTGTAGAGATCTGGAGTCAGGTAGGATTTCTAGGTGCTGAAATCAGAGTCTAGAACACTGGATTGGTGCTTTTTTTCCTTGGCTAATTTCTCCTGTCTTTTTTAAAAATATTTTTCTTGGATTTTTTTTTTTTTTCAGGATTTTAAGATGCTAATTTACACTGCTGTTCTGGAAACATGGCAGAGAAAAGTAAAATCTTACATAACTTATTTGTCAGTAGGTCATTTTATTTCAGTAAGATTTAGTTTAAAGATTTAAAATTAGGATTCTTATTTTTGGAAAATGGTTAAAATGTAGTATATAGTAAATGGTTAAAATGTAGTATATAGTCACAGTGTTAATAGAGTGTGCCACATACATTTGAAATGCAGACTTTTAGTTTTTCAGATACAACCAGGAAGCTTTTTATTTTATTCTGATCCACTGGAAACCTGGCATTTCAGAAATACTTGCATCACATTCAGAAATTTGTTTCTTCTTCTCCGTGAAGAAATCAGATAGGTTCTTTAAGTGTCAAATGAAAACATGTACTGTGTGATGTTCATTGCTGTAGGGTTCATCTCAAGAGGCAGAGGATCTACATGTGGCCATCACCTTTTTCATCCACAAGCCAGATATTTCACAATTTCACAATTTATTTCACAAGGACAACTTTTTGGTTTTTCACAGTAGTTATTTTCTATTTAGAATAATAACACAGAATGAACTAACTTTTTCTTCCAAAGCAAATTAGGAGTGATTTACAGCTGTTGATTACCTCTCTCGCTGCCAAAGTCAAACTAAACTCAAGGTGAAAAAAATAGCAGGAAGAGCTGTTATTTTAGGATAAACAGATTTTTGTTTCTAGCTCAAACTACAGAGGGTGTTTTGGGCAGTAATCACAGGGGCACTGCTAGCTGGCAGTGAGTGAGCTCACACATCTGCAGGCAAGGCTGCCATCTACTGAAGCACCTACAGCCCAGCCCCTGTGGCAGCACTGGCCTGCTCTGCCTGCTGTGAGCGGCACCCTGCCTGGCAGAGCTCAAATTAAAGTCCGTATGCTGGTAAGTGTGCAGGCATCCAGCACAGCTTTTTGAAAGGCAAAGACAAACAAACAAAACAATAAAAAAAAACCCAAAAAACCAAACCAAAAAACCAAACCCAAAGGAAAACAAACAAGCAAACAAAAAAAAAAGGGGGGAGGGGGACGCAACGGTTGGGACGAACACACGAA
>JAAGNO010019456.1:0-39787 GCA_033439905.1 Ceryle rudis
AGCGCACGGCGGACACAGGCAGCCCCGGGGCGGCCCCGCACCTGTTGCGGGAGGAGGCCGCCGCCGGGCCCCACTGCATTCCCGCTCCTCACAACCTCCCGCAGCCGGTCGGGTGCGCAGGGACACCCGCAGCCGCCGCTCCCCCCGCTCCCCACAGCCGCCAGCAGCGCCTCACCTGCGGGACGCCGGCACCCGCCGCTCCTGCCCGCGGCCTCCGCCATGTCTCCTCCTCGCCGAGCGCGGCTGCTCCGCCCCGCGGATCCGCCGCCCCGGGCAGGTGAGAGCGCCACGTCCCCCTCCCCCGCTGGCGGGATCTGCCCGGGAGCAGGTGAGGGCGGGCCCGGCACCCGCGGGCCGGTAATGGCCGCCCCCCGCGACAGGCGGCGGGGCGAGCAGTCCGCTCGCACAGCCGGCTCCCGCGTCAGCCCTGGCCTGGGCGCTATACCCGTGTTTCCCCAAGTGTATTTTTTTTCCCTCAGGGGGGTTCCCACCGCATTGGCACAGCTCATTAGGTTCCGGCTCGGAGACAAACGACAGGTTGTGGGACGGTAACCAGTTCCCTGCCGGTGTCTCGACAGTAGGTGGGAGGAGCGGCGGCCACCTCAGAAGCCCGGGTGGTGCGCAGCATCGTTTGGGAAAGAGCTGTGCTGCTGTAGTCTGTTATTACGGCTTGTGCTTTTAAATAGCCGGGTATGTTCCCTAAGAGGCCTGCAATGCCTAGCTTCCAAAAAGTGGTCTGTGAAGAGCTGTCAACGTACCAGTCCTTTCTGTAAAGGTCATGGTCTTGTTACCTTTCCCGCGAGTTTGCCTAAACTTGCCCTAAGCTGCTTTCCAGGGTCTTAAGAAGTCTTTCTCTCAGAAGTGTTCTTGGTCTGAATTCAAGCATTTCCTATTGCCCCTGCTTGCAGGTAGGACCAGTCATCAGAACTATGGCTGAAGGGTGAATGAATCAGGGAATTCCTGGTATGCAGCTGTGGCACCCAGGCAGGCGAGTTGATGGAGAGGTGTGCCAGACAAAGCAAATTTGGGCCACCACGTACAACATCGTCCTTTTGCAAACAGCCAAGTTCAGGGTTTGAGGTGTTCTTAGGGGGAGGGAGGACGAATGTTTTGTTGCACCAGGAACCACTTGTGCTCTGCAACAGAAGGAGCTGGGGCTTGAGTGCCCTGGGGCTTGTGGACAGGAGAGCGTTTGTGATACAAGATCAGCCTGGACTGTACACTGAAAGGTACAAGAGATTCCAAAATCAGCACTGCCTGGGTCAAGTTTGCACTTGAGTTCTGCCTGACTCCCTTAATGAAGGAAAAAAGGGGCGTCTCAGTCACCCAGAGATTGCAACAGCACTAGTCAAGGACCAAGAGGCTATCCAAGATCAAAGGGAGTGGTGTGCCCTGTAGTCAAAAGGATGCCCTTGGCAAAATCCTGCACTAAAATATAATGTGTCCTTACAACACAGTCTCACATCTCTCACTTGCGGTCCGCATAGGCATCCACCGGAATACTCAGGAAGCCAGTCTGATGAGTCCCATGTGTGGGACTGCGCTGTGTCCCAAAATGTTTCTTCACCTTCCATCCAAGGATATAAGAAGTAATGTCTGGTTCCATCTCTACGAAGTAGCCTGACATGGGGATATTACATAAGCTTGTCTGCACAGATCTCGCAGAGAACACCAAACTGACTGCTGAGCAGCCCTGCAGAAGCCACCTTGGGTCTGGTGAGGCCAGCAGTGAACTATTGGAATTAACTGCCAGCTGGTGCCAGGGTAGGTCTCATGGAGACATTGATTCCTCGATCACACTCCCTTCTCTTACACATAGCTGGCATTACTGAGCAACCTGAGTCATCAGGAACAGGCTGCATGCTTTCAAAGTACCAGCACACAAATAATGCAATGCAATTACATTCTGGTCTGTTCTTGCTGCATGAAATCAGAGGTTTTCAAGCTGTAGTCGTGGACCAACACAGGATTGTGTTTCACACAAAAATCAAACTAGGGGAGTTACTTGTCCTTGGGTCACTTTTATATGGGTGGAGTTTTTCTGCTGCTTTGGGTTCTGCAAATCAACTTCTAGCACTGGTTGTTCCAGTGCTTAAAACTACCTTGAAATTTTACTGTCTTCTGCTGTAGAAATTGTTAAACAGTAGCTATGTTTCCTCTAAAATGTACTGATGTTTTTGGAATGAGTTGAATCTATCTGTGCCCAAATATTAGTTGAACCATCTTCAGAGTAAAAAATACCCGACTAGAATTATTTCATCTACTCTTCTTTGTTTAGCCTACTTTTCTAATACGTAACTGTTGGGTTTCAGTCAGCAAAAATTACTACATACATGTTAGGACAACATGTTTATGGTTAGAAAAAAAATATTTCATTTTCTTTGAAAATACTTGCTAGACCTGAAAAAACAGGGCATAAGTTGTTCACTGACTACCCAGGCTTATGAAGAAAGAAGCAGCTTCTTGTCCAGGCAAGTCTTACAGTAGAATTTTTTGCAGCTGCCCCAGAAGAATCTGATGATACCCTGTGCTAGAATGCTGGTGTGACAACGAGTGGATGGACAGGGAATATCCACCGTTCTTTTTCATTATATATGAGAAAAGACACACTGCATGAACAGCATAAGAAAACAACAGGCCACAGTGACTATTCAGTGCACAGAGGGCAGGGCATCCATTCTGCAAGTCAAGCAGAGCATCCAGAGAAGAATTTTGCTCGCCCTGGTTTATCAGTACAGGAATTAAACTGAATAGGAAAACTGAGAAAATATTCAGTGTTGTGGTTATCAAACTCAAATCACAGGAACTTTAACACGTGTCAGAAAGGTTCCCTTAATACCCAGTATGATTCCCCCCCCCCCCTTTTTTTTTATTCCAGTAGTTGCCAGTTCTAGACCTTTGTTATTTTAAAAGTCAAAAAATATAGGAAAAGGTAAGCCTTAGGTTCTTTTTATTTTCAACTGTGTAGGTCAGAGATAGCTTTAGAACAAGCTAACATTACTGTGGTTCAGGTGTATGCAACTGGTACAGTTCAGTAGTACATAAACAACTCTAAAACAAATGCACCATAGACCTTAAATTACCAAAAATAAACAATATTGAACTATGTAGGGCAGTAGGTAAAAACAACTACCTGTAGGCCTTGCACACTAAAAGATAAATATGTAATTATGATTAAAATTATGAAGTTCTACTACAAATTATTGAGATACAATAGAAAAGGGAACTTGAGAAGTTGTCACATTTTGGTTTTGTTCCAGTGATGTACAGTCACACGAAATCTTACATCAGTTTTAGTGAAATAAACATCTGGTTACTTTAAGTACAATATTTCATGAGATAAAAATGGTTTTTGGTGGTTTGTTGTTTGTGGGGTTGTTGTTGTTTAAACTTTTTTTTTTTTTTTTAATTCTTGGAAAACTTGCATGTAAAAACATTTAGAGTAAAATAATGTTGCAGGTTGTTTACAGATTCCTTATGGATTGTAGGAGTAAAAGCAGTCAGGAAGCTGCAGTGTTTTTAACATTGGTAAACAAATACTGGATTAAAGTGCAACAGTCCTTCTGCCAGCACACCTGCTCCGGGCTGAAAGGAAGTCTCTTCCTCTCTGCAGGGAAGTGAAGATAAATTTCAGTGTCCGGCATGTTTCTCTCGGAAGTCAGTGATGGCTTTCCAGAGTGTGCATAGCATTCCTCCTCTGTAAAGGAAAATCACAGATGCTCAGGTACAAAGATACTCCCCAGCCTGAAAGCGTTCCAGTTTAGGTGCCTGCTGATTTTCTTGTTCTGGTTTTGACCAATGAAATTCAGTGAGAAGGTTGATCAAAGGTGAAATTCAGCACGCAATACTCAAATAGAGGACAGAGTCCTTTTCTGATTACAGTACAGGGCAATCTTTACACTTTCCAGATGCCTGCTTTCTGGAATTTAGACTTCCGATCCAAAGGACCTGCATAACCCACAGCAGATTTCCAACATTATGAAAGTGTCCATTATGAAAAAAACAAAACTGTAACACCTTCCATACTTCCTTTTTTTTTGTTAAAAAGAAAAGGTGATGTAGTTACTTCTCTTTAAACTGACTGGGCACACACACACTGTTTGCTAACTTCTATTGTTTCTACGTAAACTTGGTTCTGCAGTGACCTACACACCGGACACGAGCAGGTGAAATCTAGTGCTAGCTGCAGTCCATCAGTCGTATTTCTGAGTTTGATGATGAACTACAGAAAGTTTTGCTATCTCTATCTTTTTAAATAATATCAAGGCTCTAATGGGATAGCCAGTGTCTCCAAGTGTAAGTTTACTTGAAAATTTTTTATTTTAAAAAGATTTACTTGAAAATTTTCTCTGTGCTTTCCTTTAATAGAAAAGCTTACTTTAAAATTTAAACAGTGTCAGCTGTTTATCAGGAATGCATCAGTATACAAAACATATTGCAAAGTGTTACTTATTTTAAATATCGCACAATCCAATAAATATGATCAGCTGTTTTCTCTTGTAAGAAAACACAGCTCCTGCTCAGCACTGTTCATTTATCTGTGAAGCATTACCTCAGTCTCAAACATTTCAGATCATCTCGTGTAACATAGCAGAGAACATCCATTAATGTATAGTCTTCGGCCAAGAACTACAAAAAGAACATTCTGTTAGAAATAAAATGTAACAATCTCGGTTTTATATACCATCTGCTCTTAAAAATAGAAGTTTTAAGTTCAGAAGAAACTTAAAACTGGGGCAAACTGTGGTACATGTAACCAATCGATCCACATCGTTTCTGGAAATACAGTGAATTTACTTGTTTTTTATACTGTATATTCTATATTGGCACACCAGGTAGAACTTGAAAGGTGTAAAGCTCTTACAGCTACTCAAAACTTCTGTCTACTGGCATTTCTACTGTTACCACTGGTATCTCGAAGTCACAGACTTCAGTGAACACAAATTTGAGCCTAATTAATACCCCATTTCACCCATGAGTGAAAACAACAGTTAAGACCTACTCCTTCAAAAGTGGCATCTAAATTTGATGTACTTGAATTTTGAAGAATCTTTGATCTGATCTGTAGGAGTGATAATTACATGCATGTTCTCCCCAAGTTAGCTTAAATTCTGAGATGCTCAGCACCTCTTAAAATGGTACCATGTGCTGCAGACCAGACTGATCTACTTCAGGGAATTTCACCTCAACACAGTGAGCTAAGGGTGAACATGTACCCGGTACCCAGGGTATAATCAGCAGGAACTGCCGCAGTGTGTGAAGACACTGAAAACTATGAACCAAAGCAATACTGCCTGTTTACCAGGACGTTTTATTCCCTTATTCCTAACGAGTACAGGAATTACTAACAATACCGTATTTTTATGAAGATATTCGTAGCCTTTTCTTATGCTCTGAAAACAAATTCATCTCTTAAAATGTCCAGATGTAATTAAAAAGGTTTGGTATCTTCTTTCAGTAAGTCACAAAACAGTACTGCAACGGTGTCAGAGCGCGAACAGATTCATTGCTACCTTATTTATTGTGGCCTCATCAGCTCCTTGAACGCTCAGCCAGTTTATGAGATCAGGGTCTTCGGTCCCCGTGCCAGTGGAATGACGATGACAGACAGATAATCCAGGAATATCTGCAACAGGCATATTTGAGAAAAGGGTTGGTGTTGCCAAAGCAACCTCTTGTCACTTTTGACTGCTGAGGAACTTTTTTCAGGGAGCTTTCCCTTCAACCTTGGAATAGCAGTATCCCCGTAACGATTACTGTCAATTCGCAAAGCACCCATGTAATTACAGTTCATAGACAGTTACACACCACTTAACTCTACTTGGTTACAGGTACAGTTAAAGTGTGAACAGTGATACATTTTCTGTCCTCTTCAGAAAATGATTTTACTAGTACAAGGGACATCAATTTCATTGTAACTGTTTCTATGCTGAGCTGCTTGCATCGATGTAATTAAACTTTTCAGTATAATTCATACTATTGGTGCACGGGACATGCCTGAGACTGAGGATCTGCTGCTTTTGGACAGCAATGCTTCTTTGAAGCACACTACATAGAAACATCAGACTGTATTAGCACTTCTACCTTCTTCAGAGCAGATGCATCTCAAACTCAGCTTCCCTCAGGAAGCTTTAAATTGTATTTACACCTCACCGATCAGATCCTCCTGAATTTTCAGTGTAACAGTTGGAACAGTCTGTAATTCAAAGAACACATACCTAGACATGCTAGATTATCCTCTTTAGATATAGTATTTATTCTGTAGGATATGAGCCTCCTACTCTTCCATGTAATCACAATCAAAAATATGTAAATCATACCATTCCTTGTACTGTGATTAACAAACTCAGTAATTTGTTTCCACAACGTGCATTCTTACTTCAAAACAAACTCTACCAGAAGAAACATAATAAAACATCTTTGCTGAGGCTGGCTCAACACAAAGAACAGAAGTTTAGCTGCCACTGTCTTCATCTGTAGCCAGTATGAAACTTTTCCTTGAAAATTCTTCTCACCTATTGGCTGTGACCTAAGCCGTAGGTTTCTGATTTCTTGATCTTTTTCTTCTATAGCTTGATGTAAAAGGACTTGAAATTCTCTCTCCTTTTGAACCAACTCCTCCAATAATCTGTGAAGTAACAGGAAGGAAGCACACATTTCCTTAAGTACTTTCAAATTTTCAGGAAAGCAGAGATGTTACTACACTTAAACTGGAAACCTTCTTGACAGAGACAAGGACAGATTTCTTAATCTTTCATAGGAACATCCTCTCCCTATAGATTTATTATGATCTATATCGAGACATAAACATTCCCTGTTTCCTAAAGCTATAGCTCTTGGAAAAAAAAAGAAAAAGCCCCAAACACATCAGTCTCCTTCTACACATCCACCCACTAAACAGGTGGTATGGTACACAATTTCAGTGAAATTCCTACAGCCAGTATTCTGTTTTAAACAAAACCGTGTAACTGAGAATTATCACAGAAAGTTAGGGGTTGGAAGGGACCTCCAAAGATCACTGAGTCCAACCCCCCTGCCAGAGCAGGACAAAACTAGGGCAGATCACTCAGAAATGCATCCAGACAGGTTTTGAAAGTCTCCAGAGAAGGAGATTCCTCAACCTCTCTTGTGAATCTGTTCCAGTGCTCTGTAACCCTTATGGTGAAGAAGTTCTTCCTCACATTGAGGTGGAACTTCCTGTACTCGAATCCATTGTCCCTCATCCTATCACAAGGCACAAATGAAAAGGGGTTGTCCCTGCCTTCTTGATGCCCAGACCTCATGTATTTATAGACATTATTTAGATCCCCTCTCAGTCTTCACCTCTCCAGACTAAAAAGCCCCAGGTGTCTCAGCCTTTCCTCATAAGACATGTGTTCCAGTCCCTTCATCATCCTTGTAGCCCTCCGTTCAACTCTCTCAAGTAGATCTCTGTCCTTCTTGAACTGGGGAGCCCAGAACTGGACACAGTATTCTGGGTGAAATCTCACTAGGGCAGAGTAAAGGGGTAGGAGAACCTCCCTCGATCTGCTGGACACACTCTTCTTAATGCACCCCAGGACAACCACATTGTTGTCCCATAGATAACTTGTCTATCAGGACTCCAAGGTCCTTCTCCATGGAGCTACTCTCTAGCAGATCACCTCCTAACCTGTACTGGTGCATTTTATTGTTCCTTCCCAGTGCAGGACTCTGCACTTGCTCTTGTTGAACCTCATTAGGTTCCTCTTTGCCCAGCTCTCCAGTCTGTCCAAATCTTGCTGAATGGCCACACAGCCCTGTAGGTGAATCAGCCTACAGGGCTGATTCATGTCATCAGCAAACCTGCTGAGAAGACGCTCTGTCCCATCACCAAGGTCACTGATAAAGACGTTGAACAGGACTGGACTTTGCACTGATCCCTGGGGGACTCCACTAGTTACAGGTCTCCAGCTGGACTTGACACGATTGACCACCACTCTTTGGGCTCTGTTGTGTAGCCAATTCTTAATCCATCTCACTGTCCATTCTTCTATCCCACACTTCCTAAGCTTGCTCACGAGGATGTTAGGGGAAACTGTGTCAAAAGCCTTGCTAAGGTCAAGGTAGACTACATCCACCGGTCTCTCTGCATCTACCCATTCAGTCACAACATCACAGAAGGCTATCAGATTGGTCAAGCATGATTTCCCCTTGGCAAATCCATGCTGACTACTCCTGATAAACTTCTTCTCTTCCATGTGCAATAATAAGAATAAATATCAAAGTGTTTCATAAACCAAGGGCTAAACTTCATGACCTAATCGATAAAATAACTGTTCCATGTTATTACTATTTTTGTTTCCTTTTGAGCACTGCTACTTTTTTTTTCTGGGACACTGCAAGACAGGGACATTCTGGAATTCAGCTAGAGAATGTGCCACAAAAGCAACTTACCCATCTTTGCACAGAAGTACAGTGCATCCCATGTGACTGCTTTGTAAAAACACCTAGCCCTATTTTTAGCTTGCATGTAGGCCCTACCAGCAGCAGCACAGTTGCATTTGAGTGCTTCCATACCTGAGCTAACAATCCTTAACAACTCCATCCTGCATGTCAACAGAGCTGCTTTGTGCCTCTACTGACACCCACATCTTGGTTCATCTCAGTGCAGATTGATATCCTGTCTAGACAGGTGTACAGTCACCTTTCCGTTAATTTATTCCTCCTCTATCACTTCTGGTCGAAAAAGAAGGCCAATAAAATAATCAACTATTTTCTCTTGATGACTGCTTATGCCAATAAAGCTTTAAGAGAACTTAAAACAACTGTCCATATTATTTACCTCAAAATTCTTGCATGAATGACAGGATGTGATTATTTGGCCAAAGGCTTTGCATTTGAGAAATTTACAAAAAAGAATTGCCTCAAATTTATCATTTTGATATCAAATGGATCAATTCTGATGCTACTTTCCATCATAAACTTGGACAGTGAGCCAATCTCAATTATTTATGTCTTTAAGTGCCTTGTTGATTGCCTTTCAATAAGGTAATCAAAATATTTCTCAGTGGTCATCACAAGCAAAAACATGAATTGTAACGTAAGAACTCAAAAAATACTGATGCTTTATTAAAAACAGTACAGTCTAATTAATTCCTCTATGGCAAAATGCTTGGACACACTTAAAGTGCAATTTAACAATTTAAATTGGAACAATAACTACAAAGAATGTTCTAGGAGTATAACAACCGTCTTACTGAAGACCTGTTCTCTTACTATCAAGGTCATATTCAGAATATACGGAGGTCAGTAGGAAAACCAGTGTCATAAATCAGATGCTGCAAAAGCTAAAATACCTACTTTAAACAGACTATCTGGTTGTTCTGGTTTCAGTGGGACAGAACCCTAGTCCAGCCATGCAGGTCTGCAGGCTGTTAGCAGTCTGGAGTCAGCCAGGGCAGCTGACCCAAGCTGGCTATGGGTGTATCCCAGACTGTAAATGTCGTGCTCAGTATCAAGGGGAAAGTCTGCTGAGGATGAGGCGGTCTCCTAATGCTTCTTCTGTCCTGGGGATCGTCTTCTCTTTTATTGTGACAACTGTATGTTTGCTGAGCTGAGTATAACTTTGTTTTCTTTATACTGGCATTGGTATTTGTTTGGCTGCTTCTTGAAATCCATTTTCATTTCAGCCTGTGGGTCTCCTCCCCTTTTCCTGATCCCCCTTCTCTGCTGGGGAGGGGTCATCAAACGATAGAGCAATTGCTTTAGTTTAGCCCTGGATAAGAGCTACACATAGACACCGGTATATTTTAATGAAAAGCAGACAAAATATATAGAATATTATTTAGATAAAATAACAGATAGAGATTTGTCTCTGACATTTCTTAAACAAAAACCCCAAAAGGACCACTTCTCTGGTTTAAAGTGGAATATGTGTATTTCTGAAAAAAATCCCATATTCAAACCTCTGGCTTATTTTTTTAAACACTACACCTATTTTTCCCATCCTTCTCTGATCAACAATTTTTAATAAAAAGATAATGGCTGCTTCTAAGAACAGATCCTGCTGCAGTGAATTCTGTGCACAAACAAGTCTGAAGCAGTTCCCTTGTGGAGTTCATGTATGGCTGTCAACTAGCTTGAGTTCATTCCCCGAGAATAACTGTAGAAAAGAACAGCAAGTTCTGCCGTAATAGAAACGAAACAACACCATTCATCAGCCATCCATGGCATATGAAGGAGAGAAAAAGCAGAAGCTTGGCAGCAAGCTCTGTTTTCAGAATTTCCTTGAAAGGGCACGTGAAATCAAGTCTAACCTTAACTTGCATCACTATTGTTTGAAATTAATGAAACTAATTATAAGTGATCGGTCACAGCTAAACAATGACCATCATTTAAATGAACAACTTTCAGTACTATGGAATTTTGATACTGTCACTAGGATTCCAACACATACATTTTAAAAGCAAACCAATACGTACTGTCACAGGCTGGTGACAGTATGTCAGTATGTCTCCTCCTGTTAGGCTTACCTGTTTGTCTCTAATTTTAGCCTGCCCAGCTGGACACTCAGTGATCTGTGAGCAGCCTGGGAGTCATGGGACACCGTAGAGCTGAGTGTGCTTACACCTGAGGTAGCTACTGCATCTTCCATGACAATACAAGGCTGTTGGGTAGTTTGATTCTGAGGTTGTTCATCTTGATCTTCTTCAACTTCTATATCATCTTGATCTGCTGTATCACTTTCAGATGCAAGACTAAAATGTGGCCTCAATTCTATTGGTAATATTAAAATATAAGCAAAAGAAAAAAAAACCACATTAAAGTTGTTAAACATTAATTAAACATTAAAACAAAAGCAGGACTAAGTGACTATTTACAGATCATCCTACAGCTTTGGTTAAACCAGACCTGAAATTTCTGTAGCAAGAGAATAGCTGATACTTTCTAGGGGTTTAAGACCCCTCAGACCATAACACTATCAGTTTATATGGATTATTATTTAGCCTACTGAATGTTCAAAAACTTTAAAAATATCAAAAATCTGGATGAATAGGTTTCCAGATTTGGCTAGCATTTCATGTCAAATTGTGCTGAAGTACTATGTGCAGCAAAAGTACTTCTGCTTAATTTCATTCTTGATGGTTTGTAATTTCTTACGTGTGTGACCTGAAATGTTTCATTACACACATAACCGTTATTTCTCTAATAGCCAGTGATTCCTGTTGTTGATATTCTGGCATATTTAGCATTCTCTTATAATAAGAACACCGCGTTTACCAAAAAATTGCATCCACAGATATGGGGATGAAAAAACAATCAGACTCCTCTCCTGATGATTAAAAGTAGCACACTTCCCTTCTACTGATCAGAGAAAACACTGCCTATTTTGTAATGATGTACATCCACAAAACTGCAGACACAAAGCTGTATGTGTACTCTGCTTTCTGTTATTCCTTGTTTAAACTACCGACCGGAGCTTACCAGGTAAGCAAGATATGTACACAAGATCTTACACTCTTATACAACTTACTATTGCAACATCTGTTCGTTAGTTCTAACCATTTAATGTAAATCGTTCTTCCTTCACCTACTGCTGAGCGCTCCCTTCAGTCTCCTTACCAAAACATTTTTTTTTCCAAATCACAGATCAACGATCTAGAGTCTGTCCCAGTTAACAGACATATTTGCCTCGCAATATTTGGGTAACTGCTATATAATAAATTTGCTTTGAACATCAGCATCATGTTTATTAGAACAGAAGTTCATTTCGCTATTGTTCATCATCAGGCAGTATAGCTATACAACATTTAATTCATACCATTCCTAGAACATCCCATAACTTTTAGAAGTGTTAAGGCCAGAGATAAATATTCACATTGTACATAGGAACAACAAAAAGTAGTAAGAAAAAACCCAACCACCAACAAAAACTGAGTCAGTTGCAAAGGGAAGCAATAACCAGATGCAGGGTAAAGCAATTAGGGAAAAGGGAGATGATCAGTGCCTAAAAGCTATTAGGGCACAGAGGCTTTTGTTTAAGCTTGACCATGTACATTTAATGCTGATACTGAAATGCCTAGGGAAGAAGAGTCTGTTAAGGAGGAATTCTACAGTACTCCCATTATACAGCAATGAAGTATATGCTTGTTAAAGGTGTTCAGCATTCTAATCAATAGACCGATTTTCCTTGTGACTCAAAAGTAACACAGAAACCCTATCTATGCCTTGGTGGTTGTGCTGGGGCTATGGAAAATACCAAGGCGAACAGGAAGAGCTGTTAACTTTTGTTGGAATTTTCAGATCCAGTTATTGATAATTTAAGATTTAACCCACTCAAGAAAACAGGAACGTAAGTATCCTGACTTCAGACTTAGAACATTAAATCCTATATTTGAAAATGCCACCATGCATTCCAGGGTAGGGAGCAAGGGAATCACAAGCTTAGAAGTTAACAAGCAGCAGAGGAACTTACTCTGGAAATAGGTATAGTAACAAGAGAATGGGCTACAGTTTCTTCTACACAGACTCCTTCCCTCAGCTAAGCTGTGCATTCTACTCCCACAACATTCAAAATACAACATGCAAACTGCAGGCACTGCAGGTTACTTTTTTTTTTTTTCCTATGCTTTAGACAACTTCTGACCAGGAGCCAGAAAGACTTGAAAGTGCACCAAAAAGCACATCATGAATCTACACTTTGTAAAACACCTTCCAAAACTGTCATGTGCTGGCACGTGGTCTGTCCTTTCTTTGCATTTCAAGAGGCAGCACTGTGCACCTCAAAAAATCAGGCCACAGAGCACCTTAGCCTACTACTGCTCACTGTGTTACACAACTGTTCAGAATAAGCATCTTGGGCGGGTGCTTTCCAGAAGAATGTGGACAGTACACCGATTAGTTTCTGAGTTGCAAACCAAGACAGTGAACAGGCAAAAGGCAACTGCTCATTTGAAAATCTTAAGTGAATCGTCATAATCACAGCTGTAAAGCACGTTTAAAGAGATCGGATAATCAATATTTTGGAATTATTAAGAAATGACTCACCTGGAACCAGAATTGTAATAGCAGTCTGCACAGCTTTTCTGATTATGCTGTCCAACGCAAACATCCAGTGTGGCTTGATGTTATGATTTCGGAGAACTTTATTGACCTAGCAACAGAGAATTAAGTTCAGATATTATACCTCCCCTCCAACTTGAAACTATATGTCAGCATTATATAGTGTTTGAACTTAGAGATGCCGTGTCAAAGCAGGTGATTAAAACTATTTCATGTTGTTAAATGAAGAAAACAGCAACACTGCCAACTTCCACCATTTTATTGTAAGTCGTGCAATATTTTGTGGTTTTTATCAAGTACTAGTTCCTGTGTTAGGTGATTTTTGATGACTGCGATACTGAAGTTTATTTAACTTTCATGGGTGTGGAGAGAAACTTGGAAATAATGCGAGCAAGACAAATACGAAGGACCATATTATGTAAGGCTCATAACTTAAGCTAATTAATCTTATTATTTTTTGGCATAGAGCACTTCTTGCTCTGAGCAATAGTTATCTATTTTAAAGTACAATTGCAGGAAATATCAAAGAACTAATGTAATGCTGCTCCTTGCTTCAGAAAATCTCTTTCCTTATACTTTTTACTTCATACAATCAGGTATTTTTCTCCAATGGGTTCCTGCTAATTGCCTCCAGGCCTGCTTTCAAACCTCTTTTAGTCGTGTCCCCAGGCACCTCCATGCCACTTGAAAGAATGTCTCTAGCTTGGGGGAATTATTTTCCAACTCCCAAAATCATAGGGAAGAAGCAACAGACTTTGTAGGAGCAGTACTCAAGAAGTTGCAGGAAGAAACATATCTAACTGTATTTATGAGGTTACTCAAAGTCTTATAAAAAAAAAAGTAGCAACTACTGCTTACTAAAAAATGTGTCAAGAAGATACTTCACTCTTAGGTGTTCCTAAAAAAGGGATTAGTTTAATCCTTTTGCATTGTAAAAATTACTCATGTTACACAAATCATGCCCTCTGAAGCTGTGTAAAAGCTAATAAATGTTATTAATCATGTTATTTTCGCTGGCCCAAAGCAACAGTATTCAGAAATGCAGTAATGGATGTAGGTATCTGTACTAGGTTTAGCTGAGATGGAGTTAATTTTCTTCACAACAGCACATGCAGCACTATGTTTCAGGCTGGTGACTAAAGCAGCCTCGATAACACACCGATGTTTTAGCTATTGCAGAGCAGAGCTGACAGTGTCAAGGCCTTCACTGTTTCTTACACTGCCCCCCCCAGTCAGTAGGCTGGGAGAGGACTCAGGGCTGGAAGGGGCTGGGGGGGGCACGGCCAGCACAGCTGATTCAAACAGACCTAAGAGATATTCCCTTCCATATAACATCATGCTCAGCAAGAAAACTAGGGGGGTAGTTTTTCCAAAGGAGCAGTTGCTCAGAGACTGGTTGGGCATTAGTCTACTAGTGGTGAGTGACTGCTTTTGCATCACTTGTGAGGTCTGGGGTGGTTTTTTTCCCCTTCACTTATTAAACAGTCTTTAACTGGACCCACAATTTTTCTCACTTTTTGCCCTTCTGATTCTCTCCCTCATCCACCTGCAAGGGAGTGAACAAGTGACTGGGTAGGGGCTTTTCTGTACCTGCCAGCCAGGGTCATCCAATCACAGTACCTATGTCTCCTCAGTTCTATGGCCAATGGCCACAAGATGGCACTTGGATACTGTGCTTGACTTCGGGAGATGCCAGCAGTGCCTGGGAAGCCTGCCCTGAGCCTGACACACAGGCAGCAGAGGCCCCAGATTCTTGCCCACGTTCTCCAAGGCAGCACAACTCATACTGGCAAGCACTTTGCACCTTCCCATATTGACTCCTACCAAGACCTGACATGTATTTAGCCAAGTGCAGTCTGTTTAAGCACTGAAGAAGCACAATGTAACTCCGTCAAGTACACAACAATCTGCAGTGATGTGATTAAGCTATTTACACTACAGCATAAACCTCCTTTTTCTGGGTTGCTCTGATTATGATTATTAAACCTTGTTACCTGAGATTACCTTATTAAATCCTGAGAACAATGGAACTATTTTCCCTCATTTCAACCACTATCCCAGAATCTGCAGTACCTGAGGCATTGATACTGATCTGCATTTCAGTGTTCTACTATAGAAACATAATGGATGTTCAAAAGACTGGGCACATATAAAGCAAAGTTTTTCTTCGAACTTTCTGTGGATTATCTTTGTTAAATAATAGAGAGATGGTAATGAAGTAGACATTTGTCACTTAAAACCCAGCAACTTGTAATGATGTAATAATGATAAGAGGGTACATTTTTTATGGAAAATAACATGGCTCAGGCAATTACCACCCAACAAATGATGCCCAGAAACATCTTTATCAGAAAACTAACCCAGGTATTTGTACTTTTCCCCGTTTGATTTTTTTTTTTCTCGATCTTGTATGTTTGGGTATTTTTTTTTTCTTTCAAGTGTCAAACCAGTATTAATATGAGGGTAAGTATAACGGAGAGCTGAAGTGTACTCAGAAGTGAAGACTCAAAGAAAAAAACTGATTTGTGGAAACCTCTCTTTTACAGATTACTTTCACACATTAGGTTTTCTCTTTGTAAACAGCATCTAATTCTTGTCAGCATAGTCTATGCAACAAGCCATTTACGTGCTATGCAATCCTTACTTGTCAGAGTGCCCAAGGTTTAAATGCTTACAGAATCATCCACCTCATAGGTTTACCTGGATTGTCCATGACATTTTTACTATGTGGCTTCAATCTGGACAAGTGATGGTCAGCATAGCTGCACCTTCCCATGGTGGTTATTTATCTTAATCATTAAGCTTAATTGCTTGTGAAACTAACAGTTAAATACATAGCTTAAGAAGGAAAAACATTTGCTTTTGGTAAACTAGCTATTTAAAGGGTATCCATGTGTGTGTTTGGTTGCTCACTGTAGGAAATGTTAAATTTTGCATTAATTACTGACAGAAAAGTAACATTTTTTCTTCCTTCTTATCCTGCTTATTATAAATTGAAATAAAAAGGTCTAGTTTGGCAGAAATCTGCTGCTAACAAAAAAAATAGAATAAGAACTCAATACAATATTACAAGGTAGACTACTACCGGGGGAATAGATTGGTTTAATGTATTTGTGTATAAGAGAAGTCAAGTTCAAGAGATCTGCATTAATAGGCCTGACATTCTTATTTACCACAGAACCCCTCCAAAATGAGCTTGTTTCAAAAGGCTTTCCTGCTTTACTCTTATGACATAATGTTTATACAACTATGCTGAATCTTCTAGATCTTTCATCAGCAAAATCTCTATAGCTGTGTTCAGAATCTGTGTCCTGACAAAGGATCACATGCCATCCAAACCAAGTCACAGGAGTGGGCTGGGTTTTTGTTATTACAGGTTCGAAGCCCTTGAATATTATTGTTTCAGTAACTCAGGGTGGAAATTAATGAAGTTCTGTTTGCTTCTGGCTTCTAGCTTTCTTTTTTTTTTTTTTTTTGGCAGTTCTGATGGACGAAGTTCTTAGCAAATATGGTGACTTACAGCATCCTGAAAACCAAACAGCACGAGTTGCACTTGACTGATACCATGGCTGTCAAAGTCTAACTCCAGTTTCAGTTTGGAAAGAGTGGTTGCGATGATTTTACGATCAGTGGACCGTACAAACTCTCTGAGGCTGGAAACGAGCGTTGTGATATGTTCCCATTTTAGCTTGGGTTCTTCAGCTCCCTGGTAGAAGAGAGAGGGGAAGAAAGAGTTTTGATAGCCATCTTTTGAAACGTACACCCATAGGGACTTCGGCCAATAACATCACTTGGCAACATGGATTTTCAGAAACTACTGCTATGGTTAAGGGAAGGGTGCAGCTGAAGGTCAGATAGTGGCAGCAGCGTAACCAAGCAGCACAGAGCTCTACAGCTGAGCTCCCTGGTAGTGCAGATTAACTGATGAACAAGTAGCTGAGTTCATTTTATATCAGTTGCTGAAGTATATGTGCACACTACAGTCTGTATATTGCATTGGAGAGGAGTAAAAACAAATGAGTAATTATGCTGCATACCGAATACTACAAATTACTCTTAATTGCAAACAAAACTGTACTTTGTAGTGCCTCTAACTTCAGAGTGCTTCTGAGAGACAACATGCAAAGTCCCACAGCAGCATTTAAATCAAGGGATTAGTCAAAGTTACACAGAAGGCTCAGACTAGTTCTTTCCTACATAATTTCCCTTGATATGGAAGTTCTACACTTACCTACCCTTAAAGCGGGTCTGCAAATCTCTCCCCTTTCTATTATAAATATTCATGTGCCTATTTTTAAAAGCTTTTGTGGTTTTGTGTGAGCTACCAAAGAAGCAAAAAGCTCAGAAGCATTCATCGGAATAACCAGCACAAATAACTAGAAAGCAGGGGACTGTATTTACTCTCTAAAGTTAAGCCAAATGAATATAAATTTAAATTCCAAAACTTAAATTTAAGCCAGAGATAGAAAACCATACTAACTGTTCAACATGAAGTATTAGATGCTTATTCTGGAGGAAGGTAAGTCATTATTTATAAAGACATCTAACACTGATTTCTATAACAGGACATACGGTATTTTGTTCTGTTGCAATTGCTAGTTTTATGCCATGGATGTTACATCAAGAACTCTGCCAATAATGTTGAAGTTTTAACTATAGTTAATTAATTCTGATCAGGACAAAACAAAGATAATTTGATTATCTGAGAGACAGAGAAAAAAATAATAAAAAAAAGAAGCTCTAGAGCAGTCATAGAACATTCACAGAATCCTAGAATCACAGAACAGCTTGAGTTGGAAGGGACCTTAAAGATCATTTAGTTCTAACCCCCCTGCCGTGGGCAGAGACACCTCCCACTAGAGAAGGGTCCACTAGTCATTCCACTGACTAACGTACCCATGTCTGAGATAAAAGATCCTGGCCTCTGATCCTGATCCACTTAGATTTGGAGAATTCACCTGATGATTTCCTTTAATAAAGTGGATCCCCCAACTCTGTCCTGCAGTAGCTCATTTCCTTCTCATGTAAGTCATTAAAAAGCCATTAGGGCAGACAGGTGGACACATGACACACTGTAGCACTGGACTAGAAGATGGAAGTCCACCAAGGCATGCTGGGGACATGACCAGTATGGCTCCCTAAGTAGAAACTGTGACCTATTTTGGGAGACTCATTCTCCTCTTCTAGCCCCCTCAACCACGGACTTTGTTGAAATTGTTCTTATGAAAAGGGGAAAGTGCCATCAAAGCCTAAATCTTGATGAGGCCTAACATGCAAGTCAGACTTCCATCTACTGGTAACTTCTTGCATTTAAGCAGGACATGAGGGAAAGTTGAGTGGGCTTCTTATTAACTGCAGTTACTGCCACCTTCTAGTGGTTTGACTAGGTTCCCTAGTCTTTCACCAGAGTCCCTCTCTCAAAAGAGAAAATGGTGTCTGGAAGTCAGAATTCTGCATCCTCTTGAAGGGCAGTCCCAAACACACGGAGCCAGAATTCAAAGCACACAACTCTGTCTCTCTGCCCCTCTCTTGGGCTGTTCCAGCCCCAGCTGAGGAAGGCATGAAACACCAAGCACCTTCTCTAGATCCTGTGATTGGAGTTCCTGCCTCTCATGATCACCAATTAATCCTTTCATATACACACTAACAACTGTCTGTTATAGCAACACCCTAGCAAAGCACAGATCATGGGCATCTTACTGCCTTTTATTTCACTTTCTATAGTTGCCAGGACAACTGTGGGTTAGGAGCTCTTTTTATTGGTATGGCAGCAATTTCCAGTTACATTAACTGTAGTACATGCCTAAGAATCACACTGGTTTGCATCAGGTTCTAAACAGGACTATCTTTAGAAGATGAGTTGTCATATTTTATACAAAGATGTTTTAGACCAGCAATACTTAGCCTTGAGAATGAAGTGAGTCAGTTAACTACTAACAGACACAATACAAAGAAGAACAAAAAATCGTCATCCAACTGTGATGTTGCAACATTTAGCAGAATGGTCATGACCTGTAATTTATTCAGTGTCATCCTGAACTGATACATCTTCATGAATCATCCCCACAAAGGAATGCCAAAAGGTCATTCTGAAATTATTTTGTTTCCTGTAGCTCCTGCTGTTAGTCCATGTATGATTTCTAATTTAATCAAGCTTTAGTTTTTAATTCCTTTGCTATGTGTAATTTCAGAGTTTCCAGGTAACTGCAGATAAGTCTTCAAATTCCGTAAAATTTTTGCTGCCTTCTGAAGTTACTTTACCTGAGCCAAAGCTTCCATCAGGTTTCTCACCACTTCCTCTTGGTCCTCAGTTAATATCCTGTGAAGGGTGGCTCTCCTTTCACTATCTTTCTTTAGCATGAAAAACCCAGAATCTTTCTCTTCAGGTGAAGGAGGTGCACTGTGATCCTCAAAATTTTCATCTGGGATGCTGAACGAAAGACACGCAGTGAAAAGTATCTTTATAAAACGACCCCAATACACACGTTCCATAACTACTGTGTAACATAAATGCCAGATAGCTCTTTACCTCAGAAAAAGGGATCGGATTCCCTTCCCATCTTTTTCTCCACAGGACTTGGCTCTTGTTTTGAAAGAAAACGGATCAATTTTTAATTCTGTATCCGGTGAGACAGAGCCATATTCACTGCTGCTACTCGTATCTTCCACCAGAACAGGGACAGGTAAGGATATACTCCGAAGATACTCTATTCATATAGGAATATTCAGAAATTAGAATTTAACAGTGCCATCACAGTTCTGAAGTGAAAAGGTTATTCTTTCAGTCATCCCCCCACACCAATATAAAATATTAAAACAAAACTGACGAAAACCTTGTAAAGATTATCCTTGCAGAATAGGGTTATCTTTCAGTTATGTGTTTATTCAAAAGCGTCCTGAGATATGGAAATACTGGGCTCTTTGCAAGTTGTCTTAGAGAACCTCAGCACTGGAGTGAACGCCTGTCTCATACCATCAGTACACACTTCGAGCAGTTGCAGAATGTTTCTACGGGGTAAATCGCCCAAGCTCCAAGATCTTAATTTTACATGTGTATATAAATATATATATTTATATATACAATATATGTGAGTATATATACTCTAATACATAGAAGATACCTTTCTTTATCCGATTATTTTGTACAAAAAGTTCAATTAGTTCATAGTCATTGGTTAATAATAAACATTCATGTTAAGTCAGAACTTTTGTTTTTAAATCCAGAGCTCACGTTGCTGCTGCAACAAACTATTCATACCTATTTCACACGTGCACATTTCAAAGTGTACTTTGATAGCAAGTCAGCATGAAGGTAACTATGCATTCTTTGGCTTCCCCCTCCCTCTCCCCACTTCATTTCCTGAAAGATGAGTATCCTGTAGCCAGGCCTGACAAGGGGTTTCAAAGGCATTCTGCTTTTTTTCAGTTAGAGAATTTAACCTGTTGAAAATCTAGGTTAACTTTCTCCACAAACCTTGGCTCTGTTGCTACTATAAACCAGCCTGTTCAGATTTCCACTAAATGACCCAATAACAACAATGCAGCTCTTCAAGCTTGTGTTACCCACCTGCCTAGACGACTAGGCCACAGTCTGGTAGGATAACAAATAGTAGTTTAACTTTGCACAATGAATTAGAGGCTCCTAACAGAGAAAGGTCACTTATTTTCATAATTGTGCCCACTTCTCTTTGCAGCAGTTTAGTGTGACAAATTATGCCAGAATAAGTGATAACCACAGTATCTACACTGCTAGGTTTTGATAGAGAAGTATGTTAAAACTCACCATTTGTGTTAGCTGAAAGAACTGTGGGAGATAAGCAGAGGAAAAAAAAGAAAGTTAAATGTGCTGAAATTAACTGAGAAAATAAGCATAGCCTAAAGGATAACTCACTCCCCAGTTTTACGGACTATCTGGACTCCCCTGTCGGCAATCTCTAAAAGTAATTTATTGTCATTTAAAGTTAATTTTAATTTGGAAGGATGGAAAACACGTTAGAAGTGATCAACCAATGCCATCTCTTTTACTTGATATTTTTATTTCTTTTAGGTATCATGCTAAAATATTCAGAAGATATTTTCATATGTATAAATGCACACACATAGAATATCTCATTCATACTCTCAAAACTCCTTTGTTACTACCCATAGTTTAGAATGCTACAGGAAATGAGTATGTGAAACAAACCCAATGCAATGCATGCATGTTTGCTATGTGACAAAGTTTATTTTGCTCATGTAGAAAACACCCTGAGGCTCAACACCATCTTCTAACATTACACAAATTGTGCTCTATGCAAACATTTTTTGAATGAAAAAATATGCAAATTTAAAAACCCACAAATGCAAAAGCTGCACAAAAAAACCCATAGACTTTTAGAAACCTTATTAGAAATATTTCTAGAAATCACCTCTGTGACAACATGAGAACAGAATTCTGCAGCAAATGTGTTTCTGCAGAAAGCTGCTGGAACAGAAGGTTACAACTGAAGGTCCACCTGGGATGGAGATGTGCTACGTTCACCTTAAAGACTAAACCAGCAGTTTCAGGAAACAGTACTGGTAACAAAACAAAAATTCCAGATTGAGTTTAACAACACTTACCTGAGAGCTTTGATGGGGATTTTCTTTTTTTGCTTGAAACTTTCAAGAATTCATCTACAAGTAGCTCATGAGCAAAAGCTCGTTTATCAGGATCTGGTTCAAAGCAACGCAATATGAAAGCCTTGGCTTCTGCAGACATGGATTCAGGAATCTCTGGGTGTATTTTAAACATTCCCACCTGAGACAAATAAAGGGAGAAATAATAGTCTACACTGTTCTTTTCCCAAATGCTAAATAACATCAAAAAACGTGTTTAGGTAGTAAAAGTGGCGTATTGTTCTCAAGGTTTGATACTATCTTTCTGTAACTAGCTTATTAATTCAGAGGGAAAAAAAAAAGACTATTAGAAACTGTATAAACAATTACTTTAATTGCAAGTAGAAGCTCTTGCAAAGCCAAAACCTGCTTTTTCTTTTCTTAAACACCTAGGCTGCTGAATAGCTGCTATTGCTCCATTACTCTCTTCAAAACTACACAGCACTCCCACTCAGTTGAATCAGCTCATTCTTCTTAACATCCTCACTAACCAAGCATTTCCTTTATCTTCTTTCCCTGCAATCTCTAATTCTAGCGTCTCCACAACAGTCATAAGATTCCCTGAATTTACAAATACCGGTATGAGTTACACAAGGAAGATGTCTGACCTTAAACATAGCTGCCTGTGGTTCTCCCAGTTCATAAAATGGGGGCTTCCCTGTGGCCATCTCAATGATTGTGCATCCCAAAGACCAGATGTCCGCAGCCTTCCCATAGCCACGTGGCCCTTTGTCTATGATTTCTGGTGCCATGTACTGAAGGGTACCTGTTTAAAACACACTCATTTTTTACTTAGGTACACTGATGTTACAAACAGCTAAAGGTCAAGAGAAACAAAATCACTGAGGAGCGATAAGTATCAGGAGAGTTTAAAAAACCACTCGATTATTCAGAATTTCCATACGCATTCTACATAAACCTTGAACTACTGTTCAAAATATTACTTGCACTAAAAGCATCTGGTATCATATACTGATCTGATCAAGGTCAATGACAAGTTTTAAGAGGTTTCAATGAGCTTTGGACCACACAAAATTTTCATTTACTCTATTACAGATGAAGATTAATTAAGGAAGATAACTCTGAATTGCATCCAGATGGGAAAGGGAAGTGAAACCTGAAATCTAAACCTAAACCAGCAGGTGATATGAACAGTTTTTCCAAAGTAAGGGAATCAACCTGACACATCACTCTGCATTCTGTTCCATTTAGAGAAGAAATGGAAGAGCAGTGGATAGAATGAAAAGAACAGTCACTTATCATTTTGCATAATTATTTAATGAAGTTCCACTTCATGATTTAACATCCAAATCAAATTATCAAGCAGAATGTGGATCAAGTAAATGACAGGCAGGTCTGGAGATGAAGCCAGGCTGTCCAAGCCAGTCATGGAAGAAAAAAAAGTTAGCCTTTGGTCAGGAAGATGACAAAGCCATGCACACAGAAGATACAGCATAGGAAATACAGCATAGGAAAGACACAGCTCCGCTGTTGCAGAGGATTTTCATGGCAAGTGGAACTTCCAAACCAGCATTCTCTTTCAACGCTGCATACAAGCACAGTGTATAGTTTAAGATAAGGTAAACAAAAAGTTTTTCTTGTGGCAACCTTTTATATTGATTTGAAGTCAGTGAAAGTTCAGCAGCTGTGGATTCTGACCCTACATGCACAGTTTGAGTGAGGAAAGAGGCTCCTCTGAGAACATACCGGTGAAAGTTTCGGTACATGGGTTGATTCCTGCAAGCCTCTTTGAAGTTCCAAAGTCCGAAATCTTTAACACTCCACTGTACGTATTGATAAGCACATTATCACCCTGAGGAACAGAACATTCAGAGCAATTATTCTTCTCTGATGACTCTTCATCTAAGACTTCTTGCACAGCCTGTTTCTACAATGAACTCTTAAGTAACAATTCCCTCCTAAGACTCTTAAGAGGGGAGATGAAAGAGGAATCCATAGTGTTCCTTATGTAATCCCATTATCAGAAACTTCAGCTCAAACTGAACTTCTGCTACTACAGTAATACTACAGAGATTCAGCTGAATAATACTAAGAAAGGAAAAAAGCTGCTTTTTTTTTAAATCTGCAATCTCCTTGGCAAAGAACCTGCTAATATCCCATCCACAATCTTCTTCACTTCTAATAAGCTTTTATGACTGTTTGAACATGTCACTGAAAACAGAAATAACTTTTATCACACCTTAAGGGGCTATATGTCAATTCCTCTAAAAACCACCAAAACAGAGCATTATTTTTTTGGTGAAAATTCAAATCAACAATGGTTCACTTTCCTAACCCACAGTTCAGAATAACAAAGCGTATGTGACAACAAAGAAATTTTAGAAAAAAAAAAAGTTTTTAAATTACAGGATAAATAAATGGTTATGCAATTACATAACAGTATCAGGCTTAATTCTCTGCAGATTCTTACCTTTATGTCTCGATGCACTATTTGATTATCATGGAGGTATTTTAATCCTTCAAGAATCTGCTTTGTGTAAAAGCCAATTGTCTGTTCATTATTTTTTAGAGGTCCCCATTTTGATCGTAAAAGAGCAGAAAGGCTGCCTACAATTTCAGAGAGAAAATTTCAGAGAATAAAAATCTAATTAAGTTCTGCCTTCTCCCCTGAAAGAAAAAAATAGTAACAATAAATATCAAGCCCAAACCGAGTGCAGACACTTCTTCTATAACCAAAGACCTCTCCAGGCGAATGTTTACTTGCACGATCACCGACCTGAGTAGTTAAAAAGAGTTTCAGTATCTCAAATGGCCTCAGCTGCAGCAGGAAGCACGGGCTTTCTCGAGCAGGCAGATCAGAACCCATTTATTTAATCAATGTGCTCACGTCTCTCTTACAGCTGGAGAGAGGTTCCCCCAGAAGAATGTTGTAAAAGAATGAAAAAGGGTGGATGTGCTTATGCATGTCTTTGTACATACACCAACTCCACAGTTTCTTGAAAAGCTAAGCTCAAGAAGTGGGATTTTTGTTGTGCCTGGCTGCTGTGAGTTCTTTGGTCCCAAACAGAAGCAACAATCAACACTTGCCTTTCACTTGTGTTAGGTACCCAAGGAGGGCTCAGCCATCTGAGACTAGCTACAATCTTTCTAGTAGGATGACCACAGATAATGTCTAATCTTGTACTGGGTTTTGCATGGCAAGGTTTTGGTAACCAGGGGGGCAGGGGAGGGGGAGAGGGGTGTTGGCAGGGGTGGGATGCTACAGGGTGGCTTCTGTGAGAAGCTTCTAGAAGCAACTGCAGCTGGAGAGAGGAGTGAGAATGTGTGCGAGAAACAACTCTGTGGACACCAAGGTCAATGAAGAAGGAGGAGGAGGACAAGGCCCTCCAGATGCCAGAGAAGAAGTTCCCCTGCAGCTTGTGGTGAAGACCATGGTGAGACACATTGCGCCCCTGCAGCCAATGAAGGTTGACAAAGGAGCAGATAGATATATTTAACTGCAGCCCACGGAGGACCCCATGTTGGGATAGGTGGATGCACCTGAAGGCAGCTGTGACCCTGTGGGAAGCCCATGTTGCAGCAGGCTCCTGGCAGGACCTGTAGCCCCATGGAGAGAGGAGCTCACACTGGAACAGGTTTCCTGGCAGGACTTGTGACTCCATAGGGCACCCACACAGGAGCAGTTCATGAAGAACTGTAGTCCATGGGAAAGACTCACATTGGAGAAGTCTGTGGAGGATTGTCTCCTGTGGGAGAGACCCCACACTGGAGCAGGGGAAAGAGTGTGAGGAGTCCTCCTCCTGTGGAGGAAGAAGCAGCAGACACAATGTCTCATGAATTGACCACAGTCCCTATTCCTCATCCCCCTGTGCTGCTTGGTGGGGAGAGGAGGTAGGAAACTGAGGATAAGTTAAGCCTAGAAAGAAGGTAGGGGTGGGGGGAAGTTTGGGGTTTTTTTTGTTTGTTTGTTTGTTTGTTTTAAGATTTGGGTTAATTTCTCATTACCCTTTTCTGATTTGATTGGTAATAAGTTAAACTAACTTCCCCAAGTTAAGTCTGTTTTGCCTATGACAGTAATTGCTGAATGATCTCTCACTGTCCTTAACCCATGAGCCTTTCATTGTTTTTACTCTCCCATGTCCAGCTGAGGAGGGGAGTGACAGAGCAACTTTGGTGGGCACCTGGCTTCCAGCCAAGTCAACCCACCACAAATCTGTAGACAAAAGGACCTCGCCTGACACAGCAATGGTCTGAGCACATCCTATCTAAATACTGCATGAGAGGACTCGAGTACTTTCAAGACACGTTGATCCCCAGTAATTTATGAAAGGGATATTAAAGAATACTGTATTTGGAACAAGTATATCTTGTTGCAATACAATAGGTTTTTAAACTTTAAATACATTAAAAAAAACCCAAACCAACCACCAAACCAGTCTCGCCCACAACTTACCACCTGGCACCTGTTCCATGAATATCTTAATGAAACCATTCTCGCTAAGAGAACCTAAATACTGGACAATGTTCTTATGTTTGAGATGCTTATGCAAAGCTATTTCTTCATGCAGAGGTTGAGAGTACCTGGAAAGAAAAGAAGCAGTCTAGTCAATATTGACCTTTGGGAAGAAGGTCTTGTGTTTATTGTAGTAGTTGAAGTTCTATTTTAGGTCTATTTTAGTTTACACTGTGTGTTAGATGCATTTAACAGTGGTTGTGACCACACCATACCTAAATAGTACGTAATCATATATAAACGTATATAACAAAATATAAAATATTGTGTATACACACACACACAAACTGTTAGAAATGTACACAGGTTGAGCAAAACAAAATCTGTGAAAATGAACGTCTCTCCAGCCTAAGTGTGCAAGCACTTGGATTCAGACTAGTGCCAAACTGAACTAGTAAATCATAAAGTTAGTGTATAATTAAAAACACCTTAATAATGAAAACAAATCACCATTTAAATTTTAAGTAATTAAGGTAGGAGTCTTATCTGAAAGCAAGAGCGGATAGCTATCGGAGTAAGAAACCAGGAATCATTTCATGAGGACATATTCAGAAGAACTGATTAAAACAGTTTCATCAAATATAATTTAGTCCAAGGAAAAAAATTTTCAGAAGTGTAAGCTTTTCAGCAGTCTTTTTGCCAAGGAGGTTTCTGGAGACTGGATCCTTCTCTACTGTGGAGCACCACCAGAGCTCAGCAGCTGACATGCTCCCTGGGCCAGCCCTAATGGTCTTCGCCCAACCACGGGTGAGCTGGAAGCAGGTCTGCTGCCAGATGCTGTGCATTGTCTGGCAAAACACAGACAATATGCTGAGAGCCTGGTGGTTATTTCCACTAAAGCACTAACATCTGCAGTCAGACTTTCAGGGTACTGAAATAGATGAAGAACATAGACCTCCTTCTGTCAGTCCAGATATGAGAAGGAGGTGCAGACTCCCGAGCAAGTCAAATACATATTTAGATGCTTCTACCGCGGGAGTACAAAACATAATGGCAAACTCAACCTTGCAGCAACTTCCCACCAAAAGGAATAGTTTTACTACAATGTTCACCTTCAGCAGACTTTGCACCAACACTAGTACATTCTCATCCCCTACGGCTGTAAACTTTTGTTTTATTTATTTATTGGGAGGAGGGGTGGCTTCCTGCTGCTGCAAGTCCAGCAGATAGCTGTCTCTAGACCCAGTGGAGTGCCAGTGCCAGGAATGCAATCAAAGCATAAACGTAAATTAAGTTGTCAGGTGAAAAATGCCTGTGAGCTCCACTCCCTTTGGGGCAGGCAGTTGTCAGCTCACCCTAACAGCAGCATTAAGCTACAATTGGAGGCTAAACTCAAAAAACAGGGAGGGACAATTAAAAAAAAGTGTGCATCTGAAAATCCCTCTGGAAAACAACTGCTGCAGAAAGCAAGGAAAGTATTTGGTTAATGAAAAGTGTAATTATGCAACTCTGGGTCTCTTTACTAAAAACTAATTGGAGTTTTTGCTTGCCTCTGCACACAGGACTGCAGAGATTTTGACTACACTGTTAGTCATTCAGAAATGCAAAATAAAAAAAAAAATTATATTCCTGAGTTCTATTAATGGAATATTCATTCAGAGCAGCAACAGCAAGACCATTATAATTCTCCCCACTGCACTTCTAAATTGCACAGTTAATTGAGTCTTGAGCAACTAAAATAATTTACCAAATAAAATAAAACTGTAAGAAAATTCTCTAGTGGGGTGAGGCATTTATTAGTTTAGAACTTGGTCATTAGAAGACTTTAAATGACATGCAGAAAGACAAATTGTAAATCTTACCTACCTAACATGATTTTATTTTTAACTTGGGAAATTGATATGGCCACTGGTACTATTTTGCAGTACTGGAAATGTATTTGAGCACAACAGCATTGCAGGAATGTTTCCTTTTCTTTCAGAATGAGTTTCCATAGTCTAACATTTACTGATAATTAAGTAACTTATTCAGTAGCTTACATTAAACACATAGTAGTATTGAAGACTTACTGTTACTTGCACAGAAAATGTTGCATTTCTGGCTGTGAGCTGACTTGGAACTTAAGTATTTCTTACAAATTCAAAGGATGGTCATTTCTACTTTGAAAATGGTAAGAATTAACTCCAGAGCTAAATCTTTTTCTTTCTACAGATTTCTGCTGAAGTTCTACAGGATCAGGTTATAATTAATCAGAAATGAATTAATAAATTTTTCTTTCTTTGCAATTGCAAGAATAAAGCTTGAATTTTGTCCTGGAAGCCTGTACATCTATTTGAAACTCTAGATGAAAGACTAACAGCTTCTTAATAATTTCTTTTCCAGTATGCTTTGCACACTGAGCCTGAAGAAAAATCTGGACTTTTTTTTTTTCCTCTAAAGTAGTTACTGTTCTATTCAGGCTTTCTGTTCTGTTTCTGTTATTGTTCTATTCAGGCTTTCTGTTCTGTTTCTGTTTCTGTTATTGTTCTATTCTTTCTATTAACCACAGTGGTTACAAACAAGAAATTTCTTCTTCACACATACAAAACTTGCTGAGATTGGTTTATGTAATGACACCACACTTTCTGAGAAATCATAACATATCTTGGAGTTAAGTTTACAACAATATAGAGGATGGAAGGATTCCCCTTTCCATAATCTAACTTCTAGTATCTTTAAAATGAGTAAGGAAAAATTATTAGATTATTCACATGTCCATATTGAACAGCCAATATACACATGAATTCAAAAAGATTTGGAAGGATTCATTTTTTAAACATCAAAGAGAAGAAGAACTAAGCGAGGATAAAATAACCAAAGGAGGCCCACAAAAGACCCATGCAAAAGAACCTGAGCTAGGACACCAAGTGGCATTACAGACCTTCCAGTCTGCAAATTATACAAAGAAAACTTTGTAAGAGTTATCACACAGTGTCCCGTCAACATCTAGGCTCCGATACAGGATAGGTTGTAGAGAACAATGCTCCTTTTCCACAAAGGGTGGTTTTAACCCCAGGGACATACATTCTAGATAAAAGTGAGAAGAAAAACAGCCACCGTGGTGCCTTAGAAAAGCCTCTTGTATTTACTGCTTTGAATAGTAAGCACTCTAAGATGACTGCTAGGAAGGGAAGGGGAAAACCACTTTCCTTCCTGATATTAGTTGTAGATTGGACCCTGCACAAACAAGCATACAGTTATTTCCTCCTACAGAGGCAACGCATCATGCTAAAACATGGGAAATCCTGCTGAAGGACAAGCTATCCATTAGATCGTAGTAGTAAACCAAAAAAGCCAAATGGGCAAAAGAAGACAAGAAACTTGGAAATATGGTCTCCACACCCAACTGAAATGATGGACAAGAAGTTCACTAGTCGGTACACTCGATATTTTGCCTACATTCATTTACTGCATGATTCCTCCTGCCACCAAGCAGTGCTCTGTTTTTATCAGAAGATCTCCTTTCATAAAAAATATTTCTTAAGCATTGAGAAAGGAGGGTGTAACACCTGTTACCAACCAGGGCAATAAATTTATTTCCTACTTTTCATAGCTTTCCTGAACAAAAGCCTGAGTTACAGTCTTTAAGAATATTTTACAGACTATCTGCAAGGCACTTTAAATTTCCAGGCACTCAAGTCACCAGTTAAGAAGCAGCTTGTACAATACTTGACTACAAAAATAAAAGACTACTGTAGAATGTAAGACTAAGAATAACTCAACCGTTTAATACAGTTGCATTTGAAAAATCTTAACTTTAGACTTTCTATCACTTTTATGACAATATTTGTGGAAATTCTGTATTCAAAATAGGATACACTGGAAGCTTCCAGATATACAAGTACTAAGGACGTCAAGTGTCTGGTCTTTATGTGGCAACCTTTGTAAATGAGAGAGGGCAATACATGTACAAAGAGACTCTGCATTTAAAAACAAAGTGGACCAAAAGATAATATCACATAATTGATTCTAATGTTAGGAGGCTTCATAATAAATGATGAACAAATAGGAAAGGAAAATATCTTCATCATCAATTCAGAATTTTAAAGGATGCTGCAAATTGTGAATTTCAAGGGTAATATTATAAGGACATGCCTGGGCATGTCTGAGTAGATTGGGCTTACCACTGTGTGTTTGAGTGAGGTCCTGCACTGCAGCAGTATTTCTTTCGGAAAGAAAAAGTATTATAACTACTAGTACCAAACCCAGTAAATATCTAAATTCTCAGTTGGGATCATAATCTATTCCACAACTTGGAAGTGTCTAGTTACAAAGATAGGGAACACCATTACACACCACAGACAGGTAATGTATTGGCAGCTTTAGAGAAAAGGTCCTCTTTGATCAGCAAACTGGTTGATCACAGTGATGAAATTACGTAATGCACAAAATTTGGAATCAGCCACAGTTACTATACCTGCTGTCTCTCTCGGGGATTTCTTTAATAGCAATTCTGACTTGATTGCTCAAATCTCGTCCTGCATATACAATGCCATAAGTTCCTTTCCCCAGAATGACTCGCTCGCCATTTTCATCGTACTCATAATCATACTGCAAAGCAAACAATAAAGTGAAATGAAACAGAGGTATAAGATTTATTCCATCTGACCCTGTGCTTCTAACTAAGGCATCTAGGATGCCAGTTGCTTTCTGCAGCCCATGGAAAAGGAAAGAAAAAGGCTTGAAGAAGACAATTTGGATACCGTGCCTATATTTCTCTGACTCTACAGGAAGCACTGGCTTCTAAGGTAGTCTTTTCAGGCAAGCATATGAAAACTAAGCTAGCCTTTACCTGTTCTGTGTAGTTACACTTGCATGTCTTACTCAACACCATCTGCCATTCTGCTGGCAGATACTGTAAAAACAAGAGAAGACGACAGAGGGCACTCTGCGCCAAGCTGAGATCTTCAGCTCCCACACAGACACATGAAGCACAGCAGAAAGAACACACTTTATTTGCTTCAGGTGCTCTCCTGACCTGACCGCATCTTCCAAAATCAGCACAACCTCAGTTTTGCCAGTGTCAGGTCAGCCAGCAGAGTGTGCCAATGGAGGTAAGACAGGACTGCAGTGTATTAAGTGTGGTTTTGGCTGAATTTGATTTTCAAAGTTTAAGGCCAGTCCAGAAGTGGTCATTAGATAAGAGTATCTGATCTGTCCTCTTCTGTAACACAGACGTGTAATTTCACACACTTGCTAAACCCAGTAGTGTGTGAAATTGCAAGTCTATCTAGATTAAGTACTACATGTTTATGCCTAGATAAAGTACTTTTTATTTTCCTTTAAATAAAGACTCCATCCTATCTTATTAATAAAAGAGAGATTCCACAATTTCTTTCAGTACTTTGTTTCAATAATTATTCTCATGGTGAAGTCATGCATCTTAATTCACATTTCTTTGGTGTCACTCTTTCATTACATTTTTCTTCAACAGATTAAACTGACCATTAGCACATCATCGTTTTACTTAAGCATGGTAATCAAGTCACTCACTGCCTTTGTTTTGGCTAAAATAAACAAATTAGACATGCTAAGGTTCTCATTATAGCGTATTTTTCTATCCCACAAATCACTCTAGTGGTTTCTTGCTCTTCTCAGTGACGTCCAATGAAAGGACAAAGGGTAATGGGTGCAAGCTGGAACATAGGAAGTTCCATGTAAACAGAAGGAGAAACTTTTTTTTTCAGTGAGGGTGACAGACACCAGAACAGGCTGCCCAGGGAGGTTGTGGAGTCTCCTTCTCTGGAGACATTCAAAACCCACCTGGACACATTCCTGTGTGACCTGATCCAGATGGCCCTGCTCTGGTAGGGGAGTTGGACTAGATGATCTTTCGAGGTCCCTTCCAACCCCTAACATTCTGTGATTCTGTGATTCTCTTTGTCCCATCTCTGATTTCAGATGTATTATGAAATGCAAACACCAAAGCTGAGACAGAGGGCTGCCTGTCTTCATTATGAAGCACTCTCTGTTAATTCTGGATGACTCTAGAGCTTCAGGACACCACGTTTTCCTGTGATAAAACATGGGCTTAGATATTCTATCCTGTTTCCTGCCACCTAAAAAATAGCCTAAATACCCTAAGTACTGCATTGCACCCAGCGGCCCTGTGCTCACCATGTGTATGCTCAGACAGAAACCCAAGGTGAGAATAAGCATGTAATGGTGTACCCAGGCGAGCTATAACTTAGCTAGCAGGTGTGGCAGCAGAAGTAGAGCACCCTAAGCTTCAGTGCAAGTTAGTGGGCTAAGGGTATAAGCAGACCCCCAGCAGCACCAATATCATCATCTGATTTGAGCTCGCTGTTCATCACCATGCTTGTCTACAGACGATAGCAAGCAGGGACAAGCCTTCCCCTACTACAGTCATACTGTTCAGACAACCTGCCAACAACGTATGTGCACACGATTCCAGTGATGCATGGAACAGACAACAGCCTTTAAAATTTAAATAGATGCTAATGCTGCCTGACTACATTTGCAAGTAAGTGTTACCAGTGTCACTCCATAATAAGCATGACTGGAGAATTCCAGAGTTGAGTACCTTCTCAAGCAAATATTCTAACAGATACAAAATATTTAGTTGTGCTGGTTATAAGAACTGCGTAAGGACCATTAAAATGAATCATTAATTTACAAACAGTAGAGTATAAAATTTTGTAAACAATAACGTGTCTAACTTCTTCCAGAGAAGGGATTAGTAATTTATTCCCTTCAGCGAAAAGCTACACTAGAAGCCCAAAATTCTTAATGTGTTGGGGGAAAAAAAATTTAAAATACCTCTAGAGAGTCTCCATCACATTCCCCTTCCTCTGTAGTTTTCCCTATTTCCTCAGTTATGCCGTTCACCATGTCAAAAAATCTGTAAAGGAAAAAAAAGGAAAGGAAAATAAATGCATACTTGAGACAGTATAGGGGGAAAAAAAAGCACACTTCTCTCTAAAGTAATGAATGAACCAAAAGAGGACATATGTAGAGTAAGTATAAACTCAGTGTAGAAGTTTGTCAGCAAAAAGAAAAAAAAAAACCCCGCAATTTCTTTACATGGAGAATGAAGTCAAACTCTGCAGTTTTCCTACTTCATTTACATACTCCTTTTATATGTGCAAGACACCCATGACACCAGAAATTATTAATGGAATTCATATTTCAAAATCTATGTATCAGGTGAAATTCTCAGCCTATACCACCGTTTCTTTATGTCCAATGCAAGCATGGAAGCATCATGAAAAGTGTCTAGAAGTCCTGCTGAGAATTGGAGTACTTTGTGTAGCGCAGGAAGGCTAGCTTCATGGTTTTGCTTGAATGAAAAGGGTGTCTATTTTACAACTTCCCATTAAAAAAATATACTATTACGTATGACTTCTACCCCTCTGAAAGAATGCAAGTACTAAAGGATTGCTTACTCGTCTTCTAAGAAATGCTCAGATATGAAGGGGAACGAACATGGGAAAAGAATCTACATGAACTAGAATGGATGAGAGTACGCTCAGGATTGGGCTGGGAGGTGGCCAGAGCCATTACTATGGAGTACTGCAGTGATTTTTGGCAAAGTTGCTGCCTTTTTTGTAACAAAAAGACATGACATTTCCTATGGAAATGCCTTCTGGATCAATTCAAGACCACAGCCCTGAAGCTTATGGAGCAAAAACACAGTTTAGAGAAACCGAAACACTCTTAATTTTGTGCAATAAACCCTTGCTAAGTTTCCTGGACAGATATCGGTACAGTCTTATTATGTAAACACGATGCTAATGTAAACAGCCGTGCTTCTTCATAATCATAAATGAAATTTTACTTACAATAAACCATAAATTTTGACCAGACCTTGTTGTTACCCCAGATGTTCCTAATTCACAAAGTCAGTTTTAAGTTTAGGATGTTTTGTTGGACTGAGGGCAACAAACACTTGTAGTAAGCCTTAATATGGCAAGTATTGGAAAAGTAATGTCACAAAGTGTTTAAAAAGATAATTAAGTTTTAAATCATATTTGTCTCTAATGTTTGTCTGAGCTTACACTTTCACCCTTCAAACTTCATTCATCTCCAGGGTACCACAGTACTAAGCTTTCATATGAAAGATGGTGATTCATCGAGACACTTGGGTCAATGAAAATTAACGTAGCTTTGAAACAGTCAGTTCCTGTTGTGCACGCAAACACCATCCACCCCATCACAGGATGTGTATTTTTCTGAAATAACAACAGTGACATACCTTCTGCAATGAAGTTCTGTGCAGAAATAGATTTGAAAGTCATCCGAGTTGTGCAGCACGTATAGGAAACAGCATCGTTCTTCAAATTTTGAAATGCTGAAAGAATAGCCAAGCAGAACATGTTACTGGAAAGATGCATCTGGTTTTCTACCACGTGCTAAACCATACACATCAAACCATTCAGAGCACCACATTAAACCTAAGAAGCCATAGCTTTTACTTATTGTAAAATTACACTTTGGTATACTTCCAAATTCACATTCTGCTCTTTGCTGTCCTTCAGTTTGCCACCCTAGTCCACTCACTGCCCAAGAAATTGTAGGAGCCAAGTGAATAAGACTATTTCCATTGATCCGAGCCACTTTTGTCTTCAGTGTATTTAGGTAAGGCCATTAATTTCTATTCCTGCAGCCAGGATGAAACATTCTTTCAGGATCACATTAGAAAGCTGGATGGTGAACTCAGATCATGAGTTCTTCCCACTTTAAACATCAGCCACAGCTCAACTTTGAACACAAGAATTTCTGATCAGATCTGGTACACTGACAAGTATGTTGGAAAAATATTTTAAAATTAAATCAGCATCAAAAAGTGTGGTGTGTGATTGCATCACCCTTGCCTACACACACCTTTCTTCAGCTTTGGTTTTCTCTGTTGTAACAGGACAGCAAAGATAATGAAGATGTACAAATAACATCTTATGGATGTCTCCACAGAAGAGGAGTGCAAAATCTGGTACAGTTGTCAGTTTTCTACCCCAAGCAGGGTGCAGCTCTTGCAAAGATATTCTTTCACCAGAACTGGTTTATATGATGTCATTACTGTGCTCCTTATAGAAAATATTAAACATTATTTGAAACAATTCTTTCTGTAACTTTGTCACATGTTGAGTGCCATGTGTCAAGCTGATGCAGTGTGATTGTTACTGAAAAGGAAAAAAAGGAAAAGGAAAAAAAAAGTAACAGTTGGCTAGAGCTGTTACAAGGCAATATAATGCATTATTTGAGAAACGAAGACAAATTAAGTCTCTGTATTAACATTCTTAAGATAGTGGACAAAATCCACAGTCCTAGTGAAATCAATTTAGTTTAGCTGGATCAAGATAGCCATCATGTTTTTAATTAATTTATAGCACATAAAGTAGAATGGTATTGTATGTTGTGCCAAAGGATTAATGGTTTGATTAACAGAACAGTTTGCAATTTTAAGCCTTTGACAGGTGTCTAAAGTTGTCTGATCTTTGCTTCCTTTTACGATTCCTGTATTGTAGAACCCTGTAACTTTTGATAAACATTGGTTCTTAAGACAAGCTGTGAGACCTGCCCTTCATAAAGGTACTTAAGAGAAGAGTGAGCTTCATTATAAGAATATTTGTCTTTGGGTGTGGTGACTCATTTATTTTTACATTAAGAAAAATTTGTAATTGCTAAGTAATGGAGATAGTCATTGTCCTCCCTCAGTTTATAAACTACTAATTCAAACTTTTCAAGCGTATAGGTCAACTCTCCAGATACAGAGTAACTGATATTAACAGAATTACTCATTCATTTCAGCTTCCATTTCTGTTTAAACATTTTACTGCATAAGCTGTCAGTTTAAACCTGACGTGCACAGAAGCCACTAACGGCGGCAGTGAATAAACAGGTAAGAATGTGGAGATTACACAGAGGGCAGGCAAATTCATAAATTTTTAAGGCCTTTAAGTGAGTGTTTACATTGCTGAAAAATTATTTTCCTCCCTGAAAAAATTTGTTAAAGTGAAAACAAGGAAGACTAAAAAATACCAAGTTATAAAAAGAGACAGGATAATTTCCTCAGGAAATGTCTCATTCTAACAGTTCCTGAGCAGACGTAATACCCACTGACTTTGACAGCAGAATTGAGGCTGAATTTGCAAAACTCCGGAGACAAACAGGGAAGCATGATGTAGCATGGCCTTGTGCCCAGCCTGTGAGCATCCAGAACTCTCCTTAGTCATGAAAACTACTGCAAATGCTTTAACCACTGCTTATTAATACTTCCAGATGAAGCAGCAGATTAAAACAGTTGAGCATTGGCAGCAACCACAAAGAAGCAGCTCCATGGCACTTCAGTCTGTTTTCTAGAAGTGTAAGTAGTATAGACACCTCCAACTGTCATAATCCAGTAGTCTGATGAAATTCCTAGCTCCAGGAACTTGGGATGGAAGGTGAACATCCTTGTTGTCAATTCTTAAACTACAAAAAACACTGGATGCAGATCTGAATCCAGCTTTCTCACCGTTTCTAACACTATGTCCATCAGCATGACCAGTGAGGCACTCTCCCATAGGAACAGCACAAGTAGCAGTTATTTCATAATCCAGTGCTTGTCCCAAACACGGAGAAAAAGCCAGTTTATAGTCTAGCAACTCCACTCTGCTACTTCATTTTTTATTTTTAAATTGGAAAACTAAAGGTGGTGTCTTCTTGCTCACATGATACCAGCTCTGAAGAACACTAGACAATATTCCGGATAACCTAAAATGCAAAGCACCTTGGGGTAGCACCCATGTTCCAAAATCTCTGAGGAAGCCTTTAAGATTAACGGTACTTTTTGTCTTGATTAAATAATAAACATTTGTGTTTAAGAGGTCAAGAACACACATGACAAAAGCAGAATTATTTACATCGGCGCACAAACCACTGATCAATGAGTTTGTTAAGCTAAACCAAATCCCTATGACTCCCTGCATACAGAGTGTGATTTAGCCCTGTGCTGCTCTCAGAGCTTTACATACTTCCCAAATTCATTTGCAGTTCTTGAGAGCTGAATGCTATTACTCATGAAATAAGATGCCCATTATACTAGCTGATACACAGCGCACAGAAGTGACCCCTCGGTCACTTCCTTGAAGTAGTGACCAAAAACATTAGCCATTTCAATGCTAGGCGTCTCTTCAGACCTGCTGTCTCCATATGTAATGCAGTATATATTTCTGGAAACCTTTGTTGAAAAAGCCTCCAAGTACAAAGAACTCTCTTGTACGTTAAGGCTGCACTTCTAAAACTGGCTTTTACTAGTCTTGAAAGGCTAAGAATCTTCCTAAAGATGGAAACTCTCCCTTCCTAGACTGCTTTAAGTCTACGAGGTAAAAAAGAGCCAAGAATAGTCTTGATACAAAAATAGATTAGAAGCAGGTCTGGTTCTGAAGGCTGCCCCATTCTGAAGAATCCCTGCCTTCATAAAACTAGGAAAAAAAAAAAAAACCAAACCAGAAAAACACTGAAAAATTAAGTGAACAGAAACTTGCATATATTTGGAAAAAGAAAAAAGAAGAAAAAAAAGGTTTATTTATTTAATTTTATACTTGCATAAGATAAAGATTTCCCCCTGCAGCTCCTCATGGAAGCAGCCAGAGAGTTTTCTAAGAATTCACAGTAACTCTTGGCTCCCTGTAACATCATCCAAGTTGTTTTGGACATCTGTCCAGATGAACAGATTGGAAATTTAATTGACAATTAACAGTTTAAATAAAAAAATGCAGGAGGATACATCGCAAACCGTACTGACCACAGCATGGTTTGGTTAAGGGTGAAGGGAAGGAAAAACAATGAAAGACAATAAATAAATAAATACTTCTGTGGGTTTTTCTTCCTCCTTTCTTTAACAGCATACAAACCCATACTGTAACCGAAACCCAAACCAGACTGAACTAAGCATATAATTGCAATTTTTGCCTAAAATAAGCTGAATCCCACAGGAGTGAATTTTTGTGCCTATTGATAGTTTGGTTTTTTAAGTTACTTTTTGGAAGAAAAAAGAATCATCCATCTGTGCAAAAACGTCCTGCAGACATAGCAACAGCTTTGTGTGCATGGAACAGTTATTATTAGAAGAGAGCAATGACTATTTTAAAAAAGTAGTATTTCTGGAGTTTTGGGGATTTTTTCTAATTATGCTGAACGCAAACACCAAAGTGGAAAGCTGCAGAATGCCAAAGTACAGATAAATCCTAGGAGAGAAAAAAGGAGACTAAGACAAAGAATTAGCCAAAGAGGTCACAGCAGTGGTAGAACACTACTTTCTTACTATCAGAATCATCAAGGTTGGAAAAGACTGTTAAGATCGTTGAGTCCAACCATTAACGCTACTCTACCAAGTCCACCGCTAAGGAGACACAAACTGCCAAAGAAGATGCAAACTACATTCAACCTGGACTAGCAGAGCAGACTCACTAGCTCGGATTCAACTGACAATATGGCATACAACCCAGTAAAGAGTTACCTAGAAGAAGTCTCCCTAGCAGACAGAAAACATAGTGCTGAAATCAAGCAAATAGAAGGCAAGGTTTCCTCCTCTGTCGTTATCTCACAAGCCCTGTCCCAAAGAGGGAAGTGTGCTGAAGAAAGGTGGTCTTGAACATATACCATTGCTCTCCTCTAATGCAGTCAAGCCAGTCTTGCACATGTCATTCATTCCCAATCCTATGACTTATTAAACTATGTTAACCTACTCACTTCTTCTTCTACTTGTTCTATTGACTCCCTTTTATCTCAAACAACCTTCAAGTTTTCGCATTGTCGTCTAACCACCATTCGGCATTGACAGACTCCTCTCTTTATAGGCTTTCTCTGAAGCAGTTTTGCTGCCATATCCATAAACAGACACAGAAACAATAAAACCCCAAATATGCACATTCACACCAGAACTCAAGAGCAGGTAAATAGTTAGGCTGTTGCAAGACACTTTGATCTTGTCAGTTCCTCATGCTCTCCTGCTTTGCATCCACACATTACTTCGTGGCTAATGCATTCTGTGCACCAGGGAGCTCCTGGCTGTGACAGAACTCAGGTAACAAGACATGGAACACTGGCAGTTCCTTTATTTCAGTCTTAATTAGCATAAAAAAATAACTACCAACTTTAGAAAATTTTAGTTCTTTAATTCACCAGACTAGGTTTGGTAATTTTTACATAATGAGGTCTGCAAATGGTCATTTCCGAACCTGGATTAAGACTCCTGGGGCTTCACTCAGAGCAGGGCACCTGTGAAGTACCTGCAATACTCAGCTGCAATTCTGTGTCTGTTACCCCACCAAGGTCCACAGCAGCAGCTTAATACAATTCAATTACTCTTCAATACATTCAATTACTCTTTTCATTTCAAAACATGAAAGGGAAACAACTTACCTTACTCCCCTGATAGATGCAGCACTGAAATTCCACTCATGGATACCTTTCTGTAAGGGGCAGAAGAAAATAAATAAATAAAACATTACTTTTTATGAATGAAGCACCAGTAGGCATATCTTCTAGACTGAACCTCAGGACATGGAAAGAGAAACACCTGAAAAGCCTCTTATCTTTTAATGCTTATTTTCCAGAGCTTTGCCCCACTCCCCACCCCCCCAAACCACACAACCCCCAAGAAAGGATCATGATCATCTGACTCCATGCAAGTCCACCCACGCACGACCACGATCCCATACACCAACTCAC
>JAAGNO010019456.1:44313-56139 GCA_033439905.1 Ceryle rudis
TTCCTCACTTCCTCCCTCTTTCACTTCTTACCTTTTTTTTCTACTACCTCCTCCCTCCCTCCCTCCCTCCCTCCCTCCCTCCCTCCCTCCCTCTGGCTTTTGATTGATTCCATTCCCATTTAAGACACCAGTCTCTATTACTTTCATATGAAAGAAGTATATACGACATTTACCAAGCAATACTGCAAGTACAGGAAGAAGATGGTTCTGTTTGTGTAAGTAATTTTATGCTACATTATTTGTATGATGATAATATATCATAAGTTACTTATGAAACTTTAAGCCACAGATTTGTTATATATTATACACTGGTTTAAAACAACCTAAGAGAAGATGCAAATTATTTTTTAAAATGATGGAAACAAAAGATCCATTAAATAGGAAAAACTTGAAGAAAAAATTAAGAATGCAATATATAAAAAAAAAAACCCATACGAAACAACCAACCAACCAAAAAAAGCACGCGTGGTACCATGTCCACACCACCTTCCTGCGTATTACTGAAACACTCCTCCTTAGCACAATCTATCAGACACAACTGTTGACATCTTACACGCCTTATGTACCGTGCACACTTAAATTCTGAAAAAAGTTACAACTACAGACAACATCATGGTGTACCTTGTCATCAGGAAGCACGTGCCAGATAGATACAGTCTTCTCTTCTGCTTCACTGTTGATGGAGAGATATGAGGGCTGATAGATTTTTGTTGGTTCTAATACCAAAACCTTGTAGAAAAAAAGCCATAATTTAAGAATTAGTACAAAATAAGTAGAACTTTAAAAAGTATCAAAATCTGTTAACACTATTTCTGTAGTCATACTATAGCAGGAAAACCAGGGAAAACAGAATGAAAGGTAAAATTTTAGGTACCAGGCTAATTTAGGATGGTTGACAGTAACTCAAGATTAAAGAGAAAAAAGTCCATCTCCCATGTGGACAGGATTCATGGCATACATTTATTAATTTTTGGTAGAAGCACATTAGGGTACACCAGAAAAAAACATCAACCTAGAGCTAGAGTGAACTCCTTTTGATTTAGACCACTGTCAGCTGAAGCTAGCAGGTCAGGAGATTTTCTCAAAAGCAACAATCACCGCTTCAAGAGACTGAGAGTTAAAGTTTATAGAAAATTCCCTGGAATAAGTGAAACAAAGCCTAGAACCATCCCATCGTGTAAAAGAGATGGGAAGCAACATAACCACTTTGAAAACAAAGCAGTCACTCTGCCACTTTAATAATGTTCTGCCAGAATTACTTCCAGATCTTTAAAGCTTCTAGCCTGCTTTCAAGGAAAAAGTCAACCAAGTCTGGCTATTTGAAAAAGTGCAGCTTCCCATTAGAACCATTTATTTTAGCTTTTCAGTGGTTAAAATCTGATCTTAAACACTGTGTCTATATTGCCTGTATTGAAGGTATCGTCATCCTTCAGAATGTAAAGTATTGTTATTAATTCAAGAAAAAGCTACTCTCTTCCACTGCAGCATGCATAGGAAAACTTCTAGCCCTCGGTGAAAGACATTTATAAAATAGGAGTAAATTGAAGGTGGTTAATAAACTGATAATCTCCTTCCTTTCTTTTACTTTCCCTCGCCCATAAATTCTCCAATCAAACTTTGTCTTCAAAATATCCACGATACAACATTTCAGTTCAAAGAATTGCTTTAGGTAATAATGACTGACTGGGGCAACTACATCTATCTATTTACAAAAATACATAAAGAGCTGAGCAGAAAGTCTTGGAAGGAGCCAAGAGACAATCTAAGCCATGTCACCTCCTACAGAGTCAATGAGCACACAGATGTACTGGAAAAAGTGCAAAGACAAATTTTGAAAAGTACCTAGGCATTTAACTCTGTAAATTATGACCAGTGAGATTTCTGAAGTGTAGCTTGGCATTTCCAGGCACAACTTCTAAAATTTGCTCAGACCATTTCACAAATTCAGGTCTTTAGCCTATGGCAAGTTACCCACATACAGTGTCATATCCTTCCTCTAAAGGCTAAGAAGAGGCTGATGACACTAATGCTACCAGATAAGAGAGTAACTGACAGCTAAGCGAGTACCGATAGACAGTGAAGTCCTTATGGTGAAGCTCTGAGAATAAACCACAATAAATTCTGCAAAAATCTGCAAATAATTCACAATAAATTCTGCAAAAATCTGCAAAAAACTTATTTTAGAATAAATTATTTGCAAGAATGTGGGAGAAGGGAGGGAAAAGAAAGTTACTATGTTTCATTTTGCCGACTTGTGAATGGTGAGAGTTTCCCTCTGAACAGGCATAAACAGAGTTTTCGTATTAGAAAAGAACATCTACGTCTGTCTGCAACACCAGAAGAGTTCCCTGTACAACACAATCAAACTATGTGGTCAGTGAGTTTATCTTTTGGCTCAAGCTATCACAATGATCAGTTTCAGTTCATCCCTCATTATCAATAAAAGTCCAAACCATTTGACTTGGACAGTTTTCTGAGTCAGAGCCTATTTTAGTGTCTCACTGTGCCATTTCATCACCAAGAAATCTAAAGAGAACACAGCCTTGTCTTTTACAAATACCAAAGGATTCAAAACATTTTTTGCTTCCGTACCAAACTTTACACCCATTCTTCCCAGAGAAGGAGAAGCAGACACCCTAGAGTCTCATTGTGCTTCCACTTTACCACCTCAAGCTGTTGCTGTTCAACACTAGAATCTTCCTTAGGGTTTATTATCCCATCTACACATGGAAGCCAAAAAGAACTGTATGACACAAGCAGTATGCATTTAAGAGTATCTGGGAGGTAATAGCAACTGCTGCTTAAAACAGAAAGCTGTATTTCCTAATCGTTTACTAAAAGGAATGTTCAAGACATTGCTTCTCTTACATAGTTAATATGTAAAGGAAACAAAGATCTTTTTACTGTATACTTTCAGGACTTCCAAGGGGTGTGGTTAGTGGGTCGAGAGAGGTTCTCTCCGCTCTACTCTGCCCTGGTGAGGCCAAATCTGGAATACTGTGTCCAGTTCTGGGCCCCTCAGTTCAAGAAGGGCAGGAAAATGCTCAAAACAGGCCAGCGCAGAGCCACAAAGATGATTAAGGGAGTGGAACATCTCCCTTCTGAGGAAAGTCTGAGGGAGATGGGTCTCTTTAGCTTGGAGGAGACTGAGGGGTGGCCTCATTAATGCTGATAAATATATAAAGGGTGAGTGCCAGGAGGATGGAGCCAGGCTCTTCTCAGTGACGTCCAATGACAGGACAAGGGGCAACGGGTGCAAGCTGGAACATTGGAGGGTCCATGTAAACAGAAGGAGAAACTTTTTTTTTCACAGTGAGGGTGACAGACACTGGAACCTGCCCAGGCAGGTTGAGGAGTCTCTTTCTCTGGAGACATTCAAAACCCACCTGGACACATTCCTGTGTGACCTGATCTAGGTGATCCTGCTCTGGCAGGGGCATCTTTCGAGGTCCCTTCCAATCCCTAGCATTCTGTGATTCTGTGACATTAAACAACAGCAGGGGATCTAATAAAAATTTTCACCAAAATGTTTGTGGATGAAATGAGAAAAGTACACATAGAGAGCTATGATGTGGAAATACATTGTCTAGCAGCTGGAACAATAGTTTTCTTACCACTTGGGTTGATTTTTAACCTCTGAGAGCACAGGCTTAACTGGCAGTAGGTTATGCAAAGCCTACTGTGCTTGAAAGAGACTGAAATTAAGTATCTTTTCTTCAAAGCATAATACAGTTAATATAGTTATCACCTGGATACACTGCAAAGGTTTGCTTTAGAAGTATACCCATTGGTAGCAAACAGTAAATAGCAAAGTCTTATCTTGACTTTTTCCTTGTTACTTTCCCTACAGAACACACTGTGCAATCTCATTGTAGCTACGTGCAATCAATTAAACCCAATCCAAGATGCAGGCCAAATACACTTTATCTGGACAAGCAGTTTATTGTCTGGCAACCTAAAAACAAGCAGTGTTTTGTGTTACTTTCCTTCATGTCACAATTTATTTAAAAACAAAACAAAACAACAACGAAACAAACACTTACTGGAAATCGAACTACAGACACATCTGTCTTTGTGGCTTCAACAAGGAAGTCCATCCAGAAGTCCACAAGTTCCTGTTTGGCCGTGTGCTGTTCTGGAGTCAGTTTCTTAAAATGTTGACATATCAAAATAGTTTCCACAATAGACTTCAGGTACCTGTTGTGATCATCCAAGCACACATACATAGTAAGTTAAATATAGCTCATAAATAATAATAAGGTCCTTACTTTAACCACAACTGAATTATTCACCCTTGCAACACCAAGGCAGCCAGCAAGATTGCTTTCAATAATAGCAATTGCCCATTTAGAGCTGGAAATGCAGCTGCTATATTAGCAACTTGAAATACAAATGAGTTCTGGGCCACTCCTTCCTGCATCAATTCCTGAACCTGTCTCTTATCCTAAACCATGAAAGCTTCACAAAATAGCTAAATCTCTCTAAATCCTCTACCTATGCACCAAGCTGAGCCCACAGGAAACTTGTATCAGTAGTGATCAACCTCAAATAAAAACCTCAGGTGAAAAGTCCATTAATTTCATTTTCTACACTGTTGCGTCTTCTGTGTTGTGTAAGCGCTGGCAGATGTTTAATACAGGTTTCTAAACCACAACACTTCTGAAACTGATTTCCCTACTAAAGATGACAGCACCTATGCTAAGCAGCTTTCTGGCATTGTCAGGGAAGGACAACAGCAGTGCTGAATGTCTCCCCTAAAAGCAGCTCATCCCTCTCTCTGCTGTTCTGCTATCCGGGGCTGATTTACGGGGCTTCTCATAACATTGCTTTCTCCTGGCATTTTTGAAAAAAAAGCTGTGAACAACCCTAGGCAATTTTTATGAATACTACAGCAATGAGCTATACATGCCTGAAGAGGATTCATCACAGCCAATACCTTAACGCAATTAGACTACGGAAACAACATTCATGGAAATGTTGTTTCTAGACTTATGATGAGAAAGTATAATACAAACTCAAGATGAGAAAGTATAATGCAAACTCAAGATGGCCTTTTGGGAACAGTTCCATAGCTGTGCGCTTTCCAATCGTCCTTCTTAGGCCACAGAGATATCTGACTTAAGGTACTGTATCTGCTCCCCTTTGCACAAAGTGAATTTGCTGAAGTTGCCTGCTGAATAGCAGGCAACAGACTGGGAAGGAGTTGCTCACAGCAGAGATCCTTCCTGAAGCACGAATGTGGGCTGTATTTTCAGGGCTTAATCCACAGACTTAAACCCCAAAGGCACTGGTACATATAATCCTGACAACCAGGCATTCATAAACTCCAAACAGCTCTACCAGGAGACTTCCAGAGAGTTTTATCCAGCTTCTCAGTAAAACATGCACATAGTAAAAATGGAAAACCATGCAGACAAATACACTGCCGACAGTATTTATAAAATATTTGGTCAGAAACCTAGAGTTCTTAATTTTGACTGTGTCCTATATTAAGTTGATATAGAAGTTTAGCATTTCTGTATTTTAGCACATATTCATACATCTCTGGAAGTGTTCAAGGCCAGCAACCTGTTCTAGTAGAAGGTGTTTCTGACCATGATGGGGGTGTTGGAACTAGATGATCTTTAAGGTCCCTTCCAGTCCAAAACATTCTATGGTTCTATGACTCCCCTCTGATCAGCTTTTGAAGACACCTTCTAGCCTTTATAAAAAGACAAAAAATACATAGGCTGTGCCATATGCACTCTGTCAGTGGCAGAGTGATGACTTTTTTTAGTCCAAAAGGAGTCTTGGCTCTCCCCAGTAACAAGATCCCAGTCCTTAACCAGTGACTAGTCTCTAGTTGCTGCCTATATCCAAAGCACAACAGGTGCTGTGAGCCTGCTGTCAAAACACACATCTCGTGATCTTTGCATATCAGATGTTTAGCCTATAGGGTTGTCTTTAACGCTAGAAATATAACCTTTCTGTTAATTGGACTTTAATCTGCATTCTTCTCAATCATTATGAGATGCAACTTGCACCATACAGAAAACTCATGTTCACATTCCTAAAACAGCTGCTATGTGCAACAACCATCACAGCACTCCAAGGTACATCCACGCCTCTCTAGCCAAGCTGCCTGCATTCCCAAAACTTCCAGGTACTTATGACTAAACCCACAAGCCATTACCATTTCGCTTTAGCAATGTAACCACTGAAGTATGGTGCCTACAGGCAACTCCTCCTCTCCCTCTTGCCCGCAGAAGAGCCTCAAGCCAAAATCTGCCCTTCTCAGATATCAAATTGAAGACCCAGATCTAATTTATTCCCAAATAAGGGCAAGAGAGGAAGAGAGTCCTTTGTCTGGGTAAAAGTGCTGTGAAACAATACACAGAGAGCAAAATCTGTTAAAAAACTAAAACCAATTTCCTATCAGCTAAATACGATGCTGAATGTGAAAGCTGAAGGAGTTCAATGTTTTAACACGTAGCAATGGACATCATCTCATTTATCACCTTACCATGCTGGTGCCTTCAGCTTAAACAGCTTTTCTGAAGCCTGGATCACTCTCATATGGTCATTAGCCAACATACTGGCCCCCAAGAAAGATCCCACTTCCCAATAGCTCTGCAGTTTCTCCAAGCTCCCCTTTTTACCAAGCAGGCTGCTGATCTTCACTCCTGTAGTATGAAGAAGAATAGGTCACAGTAATGTATTAATGAAGTTTTAAAATAACCATTTCCCTGATTTGAATTCTATTAATTGCTTAAATTACTGTAGCTTCTCCATTTCAACAAAGTAAGATGGAAATCATACTTACCAGTTAATGTTATATGCTTTCCAAACACCCTAAGCAATAGCAGACTTTTTTTCCCCTCCCCCAGTTCCTAAAGGCTTCTCAAGAAAGGAACTTTCAGACATCACTGTCAGGACAAGGCCATTGTCAGATGACCTATGTTCTTGCATGGACCTCATCTGTAAAGGTAAATTGGGGCCTTAGGCTACTCAACATAGCTGTAAAAACTTAACAGATGCTGAATAAGGCACCTATTATGTTTTTTGCTGCTTTGTTTTTTTGACTTACAAGTCCCAAGCCCCAAACTTACCTTTATAGACAAGGTCCCATACAGAAGGAACAGATGATCCACTGGGCTTCTTCCAGCAGTGATGTTCTTTTAATTGCCGCAAGTCCTACCCCAATGAAAGACATCTATTAATATTCAAAAGTCCCTCAACACCTCAAGATTATGGAGAGCCTCAGGTTTTATTTTGATTTGCTGTTTTCTGAGAACTACCAAGTTTTCCTATGGTCTTCAGGATGATTTTTAGTTAATATTAGCTGCTATGAACTTATAGCTAATATGAATGTGCTACACCATCCCCCGCAAATAAAACAATTTGCAGCTTACAAGACAAGCCTCTTCACCACCGGTGTCTTTTACTTACTGTTCCCAGTTTCCTCCCACAGCACTTTCCATTGTCCTTGATATTAAGGCTGAGTATTCACAAGAAATTTCAATGCCACTGTTGATCTTTATTTTTTCTTTAACCTTCCCTAAGTAGCTAGCATACTAAATACTGGAAGCAGCAATAAATCTTATCACAATCAATACCATACATTTCAGTCCACAAAATTAATCTTGTTTTCTCACATTGTTCACATTTTTCTGTAATCAGAAGCAGACAGTAGCTGGTTTTAAAGTGTGAAATTGTATCCAAGTGGTCTATAGCCTATTTCATATCTGTATTTCACACTCTGAGCTCTCTGGTTAACAAGAAATTGTCATGCTTGAGTAACATACAGAACAAAGCAATACTAAAATCATATAATAATATTGTTTGTTTGCTTCTTGGGAAAGAAGTTTTAGTTATTCCTGAAGAGGAAAAATGGAATAGATCTTACAAAACATCTCAGATCTACCTGAGACATGCTGCAATCTACATCATCTCCATCATCTCCACAACATAGCCCTGTGATCACCTCTATGCCTATCAGTTCTTCAAGGCTTTAAGCCAGGGTGCTGTATACATACACACTGTCAAGAGACCACTTGAGGATGTACACCTACATTTGTCACTGTAGGATAGGAAGGGACAATTTGTATTTAATGTGTTCAACTTCAGTTGGATTCTAGAAACCAAAACCTATGCTATGCACAAACCACAGTAAACAGGAAAAAATTAATCTCTCCCAGGACCCTAGAGTAACACTACTCAGCAATCTCCTCAAAGGCTGAAGGGCTCTGCTAGAACGTCTAAAGCATTTACAAGCACATGACAGCAACATAAAAGAGCAGATAGACATCTATTAACTTCCACAGGCTTCAAATGTGACCTCACCACAAAGAAAGTAAGGAATCGGTGTCACAGGGACACATGAATCATTTCAGACACATACCATTGCCGGGAGGAAGGGGAAAGGGGCCACTTTAGCTGTGTACAGGGCATTCACTGAGTACAGGGCAGTGGCACTCAAATTTGCACACTGACAAGCTATCACAAGCTATGTGTCACAGGGAGCAACAGCTCTGGTCTCTGGTTCTCAGCCTTACATTCTCCGGCATGCTCCACTGAGCCTGCAGGAACTCACCCACCACAAACCTCCAGCGCTCCAGACCTCGGCACAGAGCCAAAGCATGGTACAAACTCAGTGTGTGGTTCTGATGAAAGCTACAACTCACACAGGGAAGGACTAGGATTACTGGCTTGTCAGGGAGAAGGGTTTCTTAGGAAGGTAAGACGGGTGATTTTCAGTTCCAGCTCATGGAATAAAGGAGAGCTATAGGAAGACAGTGGGGGAAAGGATGGATGTGTAGCAGCAATGGTATCTAAGGACACCAAGTTTTGGAATAATTACTGCTATGTAGCCTGGATGAACTGCAACTTTTACCCAAGTATTCTGTGAAGTGGATCCTATTACCTTAGAGAAGACAGCAGCTTCTCATCAAATTCTTCTGAGACAGATGAGGTAGTCAGTGCTAAAACTCACTCTGCTTTGCTGACCTTCTTCTACAAAGCTCATCTACAAACTTACTTATCCCTGAAAGGCAAGCTGGAAAAATGCAGCTGCAATGTGGAGACATTAGCAACAGGTTCAAAAGACTGTAATTTATAAACGTGGAGATTTGTTTTGTTTTGATTTCCAGGGGGGTTGGTCTTTTTTGGGGGGATGGGGGAGCAAATAAACCCTTTCCATGCAAAGTGAACACCTTCATGAATTTCAAGCTTGCGGCCTTCTCGTGTAATTTTTCTTCTTTAGTTTATTTTGATTTCACCATCCTTAAAAGTTTTTTTAGAGTGTAAGAAAATCCAGGCAAAGTCAAGACATTCTCTCCTTTCATGATAAATTTGGCATTCACGGGGGGAGAAAAAAAAACCCTGCAGCTGAATTCCAGTATATTTTAATCAAAAATATTTTGCCTTAAAAATAAATGAGCCAAAATAGAGGAATCATTAAGGCCAGAAAAGATATTGTTTTTATAACGCCAAGAATATACCTGCAGCTTGGGAAGAAAATAAGATACAGTAAGTAGATATTACCAGTTAAATATTACTAAGAAAGCTTTATAAATAAACAGTTTTCCTTGCTCAAATATTGACAGAACGATTAATACTACAGGATCCTCTGTGTGTCAAAGTTGCACAGCCTGCAGAGATCATTACTGTCAATACAAAGCACTGCATTTCTGGTTTGGTCTCAAAGTTCTGCAATTTTGTACAGTTAAGAAAGCAATACTATTCAGAAAACAGAAGGATTTTCATTAATGCTTCAGATGATCATTTAGTTACAGACTATTATCTGACAAGCAGTGGTAGGAACTTTTAGAAGGCAGATTTTCTGATCTGATGCAGATTGGTAAAAATTCTCTTTGATACTGGAATTACTCTTAGTTTTACTGGAGTTAGCACAATATTGCCAGTGCATCAGATATGCACCTTCTAGTGACAGCCTCATGTACACTCTGAAGCACTATTAAGGACCACATCCTTCCTTAGCCTTTCCCAACCTACCAATACCATTTCCTTATTACATGGACTGAACTTCAACCAGCTTGCTCTCGCCTCTCTCCTCATTTCCTATCATGAAGGCAGACTTTCCTCTAATGTCTCTGTGCTACAGATAGTGCTGCAAGTAGACTCCAAACTGAAAGCACTGCCAGGCAAATCTAGCTACTGCTATCAAATGGTCTTGTACACGCAGATCTAAACAAGAAGTGACATCAAAAAAATGATACATATAAGATATTCTTGGGACAGGAAAAAATCAACACATTTTCCTACACAACCTTTGTGGGTATGCTTGGTTTTGTTCAAAACATTAGCATTAGCCCAAGACAAAGAAAACACTAAATTATCCTCAGAATGTAGCACAACTCAAGCTAGCTGACAAACCTCACTGTACAAATAGGGACCTGGAAAAACAATCCAGGAGTGCATCACAAGCTGGAATCTACCCAGCTGGGGAGCCACTCTGTGGAAAGGGACCTGAGGATCCTGGGGAACAACAAGTTTGATGTGAACAAACATGTGCTGCAGCACCAAAGAAAGCCAAGAGGATGCTGGGCTGCATCAACAAGGGCATCACCAGCAGAGATAAAGAAGTCATCAGCCCAACTACTCAGCGCTTGTCAAGCCACACCTGGAATATTGTATTCAGTTTTGTATTCAGCTACAAAAATGGAGATTCTCTTTTTACAGGGAGTTGCGTGGAGAAGAGCTACTCCTGTGGAGACTGTGACTGGACACAAGAACACCAGCCGTTGGAATAATGTCCCCAGGGAAGTGGTGGATTCCCCAACACTGGACACTTTTAAGATTCATCTGGACAGGGTGTGGGGCCATCTTGTCTAGACTGTGCTTTTGCCAAGAAAGGCCGGAACAAATGATCCTTGAGGTTCCTTTCAACCTGGTATTCTATGAACAGTGACCACAGTCTTACCAACAAGAAATCAATGACCAGTGACACACAGAGGGTCTATAGTATATATGTATTTTAAAACTTGTTTCAAAATGTCTATGTCAGTTGGAGGCTTAAAAGTATTTTGACAGTATTTCTTATAAAAAAAAATGAAGAAAAGTAGACACTGATGTATATATAACAGGAGGGGTTGCTCTATCCAGTGTTTTCAGCAGACATGAAGTAAACATGAAGTTTCAGCAGACATGAAGTTGAGAGCTTGTGGGTGAAAATGAAGGGGCAGGTTGGCATGGATGACACAGTTGTGGGTGTCTATTACAGGCCAGCTGATCAGGATCAGGAAGTCGATGAGGCCTTCTACAGGCAGCTGACAGCAGCCCCACAATCACAGAACCTGGTTCTCATGGGGGATTTTAACTATCCTGATATTTGCTGGAAAGGCTCTTCAGCCAGCCATTCACAGTCCAGGAGGTTCTTCCAGTGCATTGATGATAACTTCTTGATGCAAATGGAGGAGGAGCCAACTAGGAGGGGAGCAGTGCTGGATCTTATCCTCACCAACAAGGAGGGTCTGGTTGAAGCAGTGAGGGTTGAGGGCAGCCTTGGCCTTAGTGATCATGAGATGGTGGAGTTCATGATCTTGTCTGGCAGGAACAGGATATCAAGTAGGACCAAAACCCTGGATTTCAGGAGGGCCAGCTTTGGCCTTTTCAAACAATTGATGGGTGAAATCTCATGGGACAGGTTACTAGAAGGCAGAGGGACTCATGATAGTTAACATTTAAGGACCTCCTCTTCCAAGCTCAGGACCAGTGCATCCCAGCAGGTGGGAAATCGAGAAAGAGAGCCCCAGGAGACCTGCATGGTTAAGTAAGGAACTGCGAAGTAGACTTAAGAGGAAGAAGAGGGTCTACAGATCATGGAAG